>JAGDQP010022352.1:1764-14125 GCA_022664845.1 Lepisma saccharinum
TCAATTTATAGCCTACCTCAACTTTAATATATCAAAAATTAATTCAACCAACTGACTGATATGATATATTGTCCCATAAGAATCCTTATCCTAACGAGTAAACCACAAAACCAATTTGCATAAAGTAATTACCACTGCATGCACCTAAAAATGATGAGAACATTAAACAAGGAGAAAACCGCGGAAAGAATTTACATAACATGTGCAGAAGGATGTCGAAGAAATAGAACCTGTTACTCACTCAGGAAAGACATAAAATTCAAACATAACGAGGAATGACAGACAAAAGACTAGGAAAACAGTGACTGGCGAGTCTGAGCTGGAAAATCTGATTCTAGATCTGAATATATTCCCGTTATGGAGATTATCAGAAATAAAGTACCGGTTATGTGTAGGGCCGGTAAAGTGTGTGTACCAGCCACCGGCATTATTAAAAAATGTAGTGGAATTCCCGGCCTTACCTTGGAAATACCGGCCAGTTGGCAAAACTACACCTTGTGTGTGGTGTCGTCAGTTTGATCCAGGCTCGTGCCATGTGAGTTTACTGGTGGACAATTACCGTGTGTTTGGGGTTTCTCGGCGTTCACCCTGTAATGATATGATGTCTAATTTGGTGATTTTTTGCCTATTTTTATAAGGAGTTTTTTTTTTAAATCTGGTGATTTTTTTGTAATGTATTTACTGTAGTGAATTTGAAATTTTATAATTTGAAATGCTTTGATCTGATTGGGCGAATGGTTATCCAATCATATATCTCCAAGGGTTTGGGAGAGTACGGCTGAAGCTCAAGCTTCAGTTCGTCGCTATCGAAGGTGTATAATACACATGCTATGTAACTGACTGTTCACCGTATATGATTGGATCGAAACGTGAGATGGATGTGTGAGGATTTGATATTTTATTCAGAGGAATTCCTGTTCGAGACTGAAGGAAGTCGGAAAGCTTGTTTTGATTTATTATGGATTAGTCTGGTAGTTTTCCTGCTCCTCCATTTCTCGAGTCGCCTGTGTGGACAAATTGGAATCTCAGTCAGGAAAGTCACACGGCAGGCCACGAATCGGATCCCAGGTATTTTGTATGTGCATCTGTTAGAATTTAGTATTTTTGGTGTGTACAACCTGTATATTTTTTCAGTGTGTAATTATATTCTTCTCGCGAGTGATGTTTTAGTGTTTCACGGAATCCAGAAACGTAATGTTAAATTTGGGAACACCCATTGATCTGTTTTCAAGTTGGAAGTCAGTTGGGCTACCCGTTCAATCAATTATCTAGTTGGGAGCACGAGAAGCTACCCATTCAATTTCTATTTTTGTCTTGCGATGCAAGTCATTTTTTTTTCTTTTTGCACTTGTATTATATTGTATCATAAACAAGCATTATTTTGTTTCATAATAAATTTATAGAAAATAATTTCTTTGCCTCGGCTCCATCATTTGAGCAACATAATTCAAGGTCACCTTTCAATGCACTTGTGTGTGCGTATTCGAAGTGTATTACTGAGTTCTCTACCATTTCTCTCACTCCACCAACAGGTTGCGTATTAAGCCGTTTTGGAAGAGGTATTCTTCTGTTAGTTGAGATCTTGGGATCTGTTTTCTTTTTGTGTGCTAATCCGTCTTCCGTGGTCGAGTGGGTGAAATCTGGAAACTCGGGCTTGAATAGGAAGCCCAAACAACATTACAACCCTTTTCCTCCCAATTTCTTCATTCCAACATTTGTTCCATCAAAGCTCATTCGACCTAAGCGAAAGTTTAATAAAAGCCTTAAATAAAATTAAAATATCCTTTTTACTTGGCCAGTAAAATAATCGAACAAGTTTTAGGTCGTAGTTTTGTTCCCAAATAGCACGCTAAATTTGCACTTAATTTGCATTAATATTGGCATTGCTAGTCTACAAGCTTGTAACAAGTTTGGCATTGCAAGGCTGCAATCTTGCTAAAATCTTCCAGCAAACTTGGTAGTTGGCGGATGTGAAATTTGCTACAAACTTTTCACGCCAAACTTACTTCAAACCTTTCCGGACAAACTTGCAACAAACCTTGATTTTAAAAACTTTTTGAGGTCAATAACGAGACTGTAGCGAGAAAAGATTTCAGCCTGCAGTGCGATTTAAACTCACCATCTTCATATTTGTTTCTTGTCCACCATTCTGTCGTTTACTCCACGGGTTCTTCTGCTGAACGAAGTACTAGTCCTTTTATGTTACGAAAACAGTGTCCGGAATAAAGACATTTTATGTAGACTTTAATTCGAAACTGGAAAACTTACGTTGATCCTGTGTTGAACCTATGAAGAAGGCTGATTCGTGACATTTCAGAATCGTGTCACCTCAACAGTAGCATCATGATCCGTACTTCATTATTCAGGCTGATGACATTTCTAAAGCAAATTGGCTGCAAATTTCACAGATAGTATGCTAGTTTAAATGAAGTTTCGACTAAACTTGATTTTTCCTTACAGAGAGGTCTCCTTACGATTTTTCTGAAGAGGATTGCTTGCGAAAAATCAACAATGCAGGCTTTATAGCTCTAAACAGGATCAATGAGCTTTCACAGTTTCCAGTTTCAGTATATATATATCAGTGCCTCGTACTTAAGAATCTGTTTTCGTAACATAAAAGGACCAGTTAAATAAAATATAGTTAGTAGATGTGGGATAGAGCAATCGTTAGCATGACAGACTTCAAACAAAATTGATGATTGTAGGTTCGAGCCCCAATGCAGACACTAGAATTTTTTCCCCGCCACAGGCTTCATGTTTAACAAGACAAGTTTGTAGCAAATTTTGAGTGCAAAGTTTGTAG
The DNA here is from genome assembly GCA_022664845.1 of Lepisma saccharinum. Taxonomy (NCBI): domain Eukaryota; kingdom Metazoa; phylum Arthropoda; class Insecta; order Zygentoma; family Lepismatidae; genus Lepisma; species Lepisma saccharinum. Next base: position 4,568 of record JAGDQP010022352.1, read on the forward strand.
CATGTGTCAACCTGAAATGCCAAACTTTGTGCAAATATACAGTGCCAAAACTCGTACAAACTTACTACATGTTTGGGTGCTATCTGGATTGTTGCTTACTGCTTTCGATCGCTGACCCAAAACGCACTCTTTGTCTTCTTCGCTGAACAATATTTCATACGTGAAAATACGAGCTTAGCAATTTTCGGCTCTGAAAAAAAATACTTTTTCAATGGTTGTAAGGAATACGTTTTTCAGTATAATTTTCAAATTCGAATATCCAAAGCCTGTTTGTTTAAGAAAACTTTTAATCTTTCAATTACTAATCTAAAGGAAAAAGATCGTACAAAAGAGTACTTCACTGAAATCAGAGAGAGTACAAAAGTGTATATCCTGAGAAAGAGTACGTCTGGTAAGCCCTTCATATAACATATCGAAGAAAAACGTTTCAAAGTCGTCAAGAAACAACAGAATATCTCATTCAAAGAAATCCTGAAAAACTCTAATTACATATCCCTAACTTTGGCTTTAAACTCCTTAAACTAAAATTCTTGGCAGAATGCCTGACACAAGCAAAAACGGTTATGTTTATCCAGCTGAATGTTTCCACACTTGTCATACTAATATAAAGCCATGTTATAATCGTTTTGAAATAAAAATATATTGTAAAAGAGACCATGCAAGAGGGATAATACATGAACATGTAGTCTTTCTTACTGATTTGTTTGTTTCTTATGTTCTCAAAAATAATTTCTATTTTGTCTGCTACGAAGTGACTATCTACAATCAATCCCTATTCTCAAAGTGCTAACTACCACGCTACAAATACATACTACCATCTAACAGTGTTAACGGAATCCTTTAAAGATACGAATAATTTTTCTGCAGGCCTGGAAATACAATCTAAATTCGAAAAATATTACTTAACCGAATATTTTTTTTTAAACTTTTGAAGAGTCAAGATGATATAATGACAGATTTGATAAGTGATTGTATAGTGCAAATTCACTTTAAAATGCTAGACACAAATTCCTCGATTTATTTCATGTTTTCAATTCTTCAGGCGTAGTGTTTTCAGTCCCACATTTTTTATATTATTATTGAAAATAGATGTTTCGTTTAACGAAATTTATCATTAATGCATGTAAGCCTATCAAGGAAAAAATTAGAGTATTTCGAAAGGTGAAAGCTGGAAACTCAATATTGAGCTGCAAGCAGGTATACTCTTAGACACTGTCACTGATTCCTAAATTTCAAGGAAGATTATTGCTATTTTCTATCTTCTATAAATTTCATGTTGGAATGTTCTCAGTTGAAATACTACAAATTTTCTTTCTAACTTTGACCCCTTCGTAATCGTACTATGATATATTTGCAGAATACTAGTTTTCAAGAGCGCATGCTGATATGAACGCATAAGATTTGTTTTCCAAATTCGTTCTTTGAATATTAAAAACGCCTGCATGATACTCATTTGATTCCAAAGTATTTTAGGGGTGTTATTGCTGTATAACTCAATAAAAACATATATCAAAACCCTAATAACAATAAAGCGAATTTTGACCCTTTCAAATGTTTATATTTTACATATTAGATGTCGAGCAGGAAGTAAGAGATAAAATTTTAAAACGTAAGCCTTTTATTTTAATTTTACTTAAAGCGTTTCACTATGTTTAGCCACATAAATCAGTTGTGGAAATAGCTTCATCTGGTCCAAATTAAACGTATTATTTCAATATAAAAGTATCTTTAATTCAAAGTAATCAAGCTTATATTGAACGTGTACTCACTTTTAAGAAAACATCAATACACTACAAGTAATTTTAACAGGGACACGATATATCTGATGTAAGGCTTTGTTCTATAGCATATTTAGAAGCGTGTTGATGTAGGTATTTATCGCACACGCTAAAAATTAAATGGAAAATTTATGTATAAATGATTTAAGTCAATGTTTTCATAAGCTATATTTTTTTTATAATATATATATTGACGAAAAGTTTTCTAATGTTTCAAGGGACATCAGATTATTTCATAAAATCAGTCATATATAATTTTTCCTATACATGAACCACTTCCGGGTTTGAGAAATTTTGTTACCAAGCATATCCCTTCTATCTAGCTAACTCTATGGCTTACGGAACTCGCAAGTTCATTGGCGCAGTAACAAACGTTCGCTATTGGATTCTATCCTGGGCAACATCAAGCCAGTTATCATCACAAATACCTACTTCTCGAAAATTCCATAATCAAAGACTGTGCTTTATCTCATTTCCCAAGCTTTTCATAAATCAAATTAATTATGCACGCAAATAAGTTTATCTAAATAATCACCAACATATATGGGTAGTACTTATTGCCTTAATCAGCTACCATTTCACATATTACATCCAGAAAGAATTCTGAGAGCGTATGCAAGTATTGTAATATATAATAAAAGCATTTTAAAGCGTTTCAGCTGTATCTAACCCACTAGATTAAACAAATGCGTGTCTTTAGATTTGCGCGTAATCGTAATGATGCTTAAGTTACTACATTCAAATAACGCTAAAGTGACAAGGAATTATATATTTTAACATTGCATCTCAGCTATTATTATTATCTCTTAATTCACGAAATATATTAAAAGTAGGTTCAAGAGACATCAAAAGACTTCTTAAAATCAGTGTGCTCTGCCTTTACCTATACTCAAACGAACTCAACTTTCATATTTCTGAGAAAACATTTCAGTTAAGTTAGATTCCCTATTAAGTGAAATACCCTAATGCAAAATTACTAAAATGTGTTGCTGTAGGTTTTAGCATAACTGAATTAACTTTAACTTATTTCGTGTAAATAACACTAAAATGTAAAGTAATTTTAATTACTATATTCCATCTCAAAGACTTTAGACCTACCATTTTGAATAACATATTGAAGTATCAATTTGAAGTTGTCAAATTGTATTAGGGTATTTCATAATTTCATTCTCATATTCTCTTCACTCTAAGCAAGGTAATTTTTTTTAAATTTGTTACTACAGCTTCATTATCATTTTATTTTTACTATCAAATAAATGAATTTCAATAATCGACAACATTCATATCGAACATATTGATAGCAAAATATTGTGTTAGTAAGAATTTGTTTAAAATATTACATACAGCAAAGACGTTTGAAAGCATTAATCAAATCAATTCCCTTTAAAACATTTGTTACCACAACTATTCTTCCACTTTATTTTCATTGTCAAGTATGATCATTTAAATATTTGTTAAATTACTATTTAATGTATGGAAACCACAATTGTTATAAAAATATTCAATTCATCAAAGAAATTTGAGAAGTTCTGAATTCTTTATATCGTAAATTCATCTAGGGCGTTTCACTAATATCTGACCTTACACAATATTCAAATGTGTGACAGTCGGTTTTAGCATAACTGAATTAACTTTTAACTTATTTCATACAAATAATACTAAATATGAAATATTTTCAATATTACTACATTCAATCTCCAAGATTAGTTAACTCCCATCTTCTTCAACATATTGTAGAACCAAATCAAAGGGATCAAATATCATCAGGGTATTTTGAAATTTCGTTCTTGGATTCTCTTGACTCTAAACAAAGTAATTCTTTTTTAATTTGTTACTACAGTTTCTATACGTATCACCCTATTTTTATTCTCAAATAAATGGATTTCAATGACCGCTAACATTTATAACTAACAGTGCAGCAAAATATTGTTTTAGTAAGAATTTTTTCCAAATATTATATACGAGAAAGATGTTTCAAAGCTTTAATCAAATCAATTACTTTCTTAATTTTTTACCATAGTTGTCCTTCCACTTAATTTTCATGCTCAAATAAGCGGATTTAAATATTCACTAAAATTACTAACTTATATACGAAAACTAACATTTTGATGTGTTAGGATTTGTTCCAATTAATATATTCATCAGGGCAGTTTGAAAGGCTTTGAATACATCATATCGGAAATGCGTCTAGGGAGTTTCACTGATATTATTAGAGATTACCGAAGTATGTGACTGAACGTTTTAAGGATTAAGTTTTAACTTATTTCATACATATTACACTAAAATGTCGAATATTTTTTAATACTTTAAACTCAAAGACTTTATTAACTTCCATTTTGTATAACATATTTAAGAATGAAAATTAACGGGTCTAATAACATCAGAGTATTTCACAATTTTGTTCTTACATCTTCTTGCCTTTACACAAAGTAATACTTTTTTAAGTTGTTGCTACAGCTTCTTTATCACTTTATTTTCTTTTCAAATAAATCGATTTGAATAATCGCCAACATTCGTAACACTACAAATATATTGATAGCAAGGCCAGAATTGATCATAACATATCATAAATGCATCTAACGCGTTTCGCCTATATATAACATAATAGATTACTCAAATGAGCATCACTGAATTAACTTTTAACGTATTTCATACAAATAACACTAAAATATCAAGTTATTATATATATTGTTATATTCAAAGTCTTTATTATCTACCATTTTGCACAACATATTGGAGAATCCTTTTCTAATTGGGTCAAATGACATCAAAGTATTTCATAATATTGTTTTATGTATTGTTCCTTTAAACAAAGTAGTTCTTTTTTGACTACAGCTTCTTTATCATGCTATTTTTATTCTCAAATAGATTGATTTAAATAATCGAAAATATTCATAACTAATATATTGATAGCAAAATATTGTGTTAGTAAGAAATTGTTCCAAATATTATATACAGGCAGGGTTCGAAATTAGCGGTAGTCCACTAGCCTAAACCAGTAAACATATCTAAGGGGCAATAGCACAAAAAGTTTAGTGGTCCTTTGAGTTCGTGATTTTTTTATATTAATAAACATACCTGTAGGCATATTTAACGTTTAATCGAAGTGCTGTCTCTCTGTTTTCATAAACAAAATATCAAAAGTCGTAAAAATCACAAAATCTTCGGAACTAACATATCAGCTGATCAACATTTCTGAAGTGCCGGAGACAGGAAATATAATTCGTATGCAACGCAGATACGCTATCTTTTTACTGAATCCATATTTTGTAATTATGACGTTGCTCCGGCAGTATCCATGTTTATATACAAAGAGGAAATAGCCAGAGACCCCTAATATTTCTCCGTGTTCCAATAGTCTCCCAGCAGTTTCTTCGGAATTAAGATATTTAGTGTAATAAGAACGGAGTAAATCTTTTCAGCATTCAGACACGAGACATTCCTATTTGTTAAGCTTGTCTTGTTTACTTAGACAAAGTTTATACAGAGCTATAATTAATCTTTCGTATTTGGAATCCTATATATGCCTTTAACCTAAATGAATATAATAAAGTAGACTAAAAATTATGCTGATTATAGGATTGTGCAAATCGCTGGTCAAAACACAAAATGGCTGTTTTGAGTTAGCACTAGTAGGGACCTTCTCGAAGGTCGTTCTTTTATGTCACAAACCGGAGTAAGCCAATTGCAAACCGTATCCTAGTAATAGATTCTCCATTGTTGGGCGTAAGAAATTTTTAAGTTGCATTTTCGGTGTAAGTCGGCATATATATCTTTGCAGTTTGTGTGTTATTGGGTTCTATTCTTTTGTACTTATCACGGATAGGTGTACCCTCTATGTGACATGACTTCTTTTTCTTTCAGATTGAAATAGCTGCAAATAGGAAGAAGACAAAACAAACATGGATGCTCTTAGTAAAATGAGAAAATAACACAATAAATGTTGTTTTCATCGGAGATTTGATCCCGTTGAATGTAGGTGGAAAGACAAAAAAGGGTTCGAAAGTGAAAAAGCTGTACAATAATAATTACATGGTAGTACTGAGTTGCTACAGAAGAAGAAACTAATCATACTTCCGACAATTCCGCGGATCAGGACTGCTAAGCAAGTGCCGTTTTCTCAAGTTGCCAAGGGTTTAGAAACTAAGAATACGTTCCAATAGTGATAGTGACATTTCGTTATTACCTAATGATACGGACAATACAGTTTGTGACCCAACTTTTATCAAGTGTCTGAAATTAAAAGCTGTACAGAGCGAGGAAACCAAATATTGTAGTTGTTGGATTCTAGTCGGTAAAACTTATTTCTTTCCTCGACAATGCGCTTATAAAGCTATAAGTTTAAGTGAATGTGCAGATGACAATTGTGAAGGAAATAAATGTGAAGAACATAGAAAGAAAAGAAAGCTTTGTAATGAAATTAAAACAAATTAAAGGAAAATACCAATTAATATTGAATCAGTTTGTAACGTTACTTACATTATTTCAATGTAATTTAGTTACTTTTGTTTGTTCAAATCCTATGCGCCTAAGTACATTTTATACGTTTTAAGCTTTTGAATTAATCAAAGAAATAACTCTGAGCGGATGATTACATCTTAAAAGTATAGTGCGAACTTTGAATCTGTAAAAATGCTATGTGCTTAAAGCCTAATTTGAAATTCGGATACAGTAAAATCTAAATACATGTGTGTGCATGTAACGAATATTTTGTTGTCCACGCGGATGAATACAAATGAAAGAAAACAATAACTGAGGAACAAATTTTGTGTAAAAGGGTAATTGAATAATTAAATAACAAAGGACAATGTAAAAAATACTAAATAGTGCCTGCGCGCACGAATACAAATCAAAACTGTATTCTGGCAGTGTATGAATATGTGATACGGTTTTCTTATAAAAGTAGCTGAAAAGCAAATTGAATTCAGTTTCCTTCGGCCCTCGGGCCGAACCACATCAAACTCTCTTGCTTGATGTGCCTTTTCTTCGGTCTACAAGTCCGCTAATAACCCTATTACTATTCATTTGCTCTTATGCTTTATTGCCTTTACTTTATAGCCTCATTCATTAAGAATACACTTTAGTTTAGTGTTCTATTACCTCGTCTTCATATCAGGCAGGTCGGAGGTTCCTATCCAAGTTCTTAGCGTTGACTCGTCTTCATATCAGGCAGGTCATTGCGACCCTGAACTTCTACTCCTCTTCATCCTAGGCAGGTAGTGGTTCCCAACCTATTCCTTGCTGCTGCTCGTCTTCACTTTAGGCAGGCAGTAGTGCTCAACCCATAACCTAAACGGCGGTTCGTCTTCATTCCAGGCAGATCACCGTTAAGTTTTGGCTTTTGATCGTCTTCATCTCAGGCAGGCAGTGATCAGCAACCTTTACCTGGGCGACAGCTCGTCTTCATTCCCCTAGGCAGGCTTGTCGTCACTCTTGGCCCTTACTCGTCTTCATTTCAGGCAGGAATGAGTTATTAAACCAATCCTATACCATCCTTGTTGTTCTCTCGACTTCATCTCAGGCAAGAGAACGCTACTCTGGGCTCCAACTTGTCTTCATATCAGGCAGGAAGAAGTATTCATTACTCTCACTCTCCTTTATCATAATTTTCTCTCTCTTCTTAAGTGTAACGTCGGTATATCCCGCGAACATAGCCGAGGTAATTATTCAAGTGGAATTGATCAGGGAGAAGGAAGGAATCCATTATAATTGGCTTGCAGAATTTGGGGCCTCATCAGGAGTAGGTCCGTTATAAATTCTAAACACACCTATTGCATCTAATTTATTAGAAATCGTGCCTGAAGTTTAACATCAAGACATGATTAAAGAGCATGTATAACAACCCTGCGAATCAGTGCATTGTAATATTGAAGTCTTCGCTGTTTGTACAAAATACCTATATGTGTTCTGTTATGACCATTTCCACAATGATAACTAATGTCTCAAGCATAAGCAACAAGTTAGAAATGTTGCAAATGAGGAATTTGAAAAGCGTGAAGATTTCGTCATGGAAGTTCCCATACATGAGGAACCACAACCAAATCGAAAACGTGAAAACCAACAGAAAATGAAGAAAACGTAAGGAGATATAGGAAAAGGATACACGCAACATAAGTCATTTAACTTAGTTGTTCCTAGATCTATAAAAGAAACTTGCAAATGAAAGGAACGTAAAAGACGTAGTAAAAGGTATGACGAGTATACAGAAGTCCTAAGAAAAGACATTTTCAATGCATACACCGTACAATTCAAAAAGAGAAAGTACACTGGGAACGAGAGTTCAAGAACACAAAACACTATAACGTAAATTTTACTTTGAATAAAATTCTACAACCTGTATGCCAGGTTTCATTTTTGAACACTCTGAGTATAAGTAAAAAACTGTGAGAACTGCACTTACCAAGATAAAGACGACAGGAGTTGAGTCAGAATAAACCGGTGGTCTGTATCCGTCAATAGTAGAGGCAGATAGAAAAAAGATAAGAGGTAAGAAAGCATATAAACAGATTTGACAGGAATCTCAATAAGTTAGGTCTGATACAAGCAAAGAGTACCTTCATGAAGATCTGACTTTCACCAAAATGTATACAATGTTTTATGTACAGTATTTGTAGAAGGTGACTAATCTATGAATGATAAGTTGGAGGAAAAATATTCTATCCATGTTAAAGAAAAGAACACAGTAAGAGAAATAAAAAGTAAGTGTAAAGATGAAACTATGAAAGACTAAATCCACGTTGCAGTAGTTTTTGATCTTCCATAGGTAATATACCTACCAAAAGTAAATGAGAATGTTGTATTTCATAAGAGGTGTTTAGCAGTGTACAATTTTACTATATTGTAATCTTGCAAATCGAGACTGCAAGTGCTACACATCGCACGGAACCATAAGCCAACGGGGAGCTCCTGAGATTTCCTATTGTGTGTACATTGTTTTACAAACCTGTGCAGAGAAGAAGGTAAGGACTGTGAGCTTCTTTATTGACGGTGGTGGTGGACAAAATAAAAGCACAATCATAGTAGCCATGCTGCTGTATGTAGTAACGCAGACTTTAATAATAGAGATATCTTTGAGATTCTTTGAACCTAACCATGGAGGAAATGAGGGTGATTCGGCCCACAGTACAATTGGATATTCAGTAAATCATGCTTGTGATCTGTATGTACCCTCGCAGAAGGTTCCAGCAGTAATGAAACTAGCAAGACGTAAAGCTCTTTACACGGTAAATCAGATGGGAACCAATGACTTCATCGATTTCAAAAATCTGTTCAAAGATCTTAGAATTCTCCAAATGCGACAAGACAACGAAACTGAGAGGAGAACGAATTGGGCGGAAATTGTTGAGGTACAAGTGAAGAAATCTGAGCCTAACACGATATTCTTCAGAATCTCCTATTTTAATCCTTTCTACAGATCAGTATGATTCAAGTGACATGCACAAGATGCTTTGCAACATGATCTCTCTTTATTTAACATTGAGCCACCCAAAATATCAGTAGACCAATACAAAGGCTTAATATACCTTTGTCAGGGTGTCATCCCCGTTATTAGAAACTCTGAATTTGTTAAATTTGTAAACTTCATCAGTAGACAGGCAACAAATAGAGTCAATCTCTCTATAAAGATGATATAGAGTCAGTCTCTATAAAGATGATATAGAGTCAATCTCTATAAAGATGATATGGAGTCAATCTCTATAAAGATGATATAGAGTTAGTCTCCATAAAGATGATATGGAGTCAATCTCTATAAAGATGATATGGAGTCAATCTCTATAAA
>JAGDQP010022353.1:0-30529 GCA_022664845.1 Lepisma saccharinum
AAGTTGTGTTGTGCAGCTTTTTTTATATACAGTAAGAAAGGGTAAACACCGATTAAAATATTTCACACTGGCGATGTGAGATAATCTACGTTAGACGTGTAATACCATGCATTGTGACAGGCATATTTTGCTGCAAGTATTATTGTACTCTATCATGGAAATCATAGAATCACAGTGACTATTTACACTGTAAAATCATCATTTGTGTAGACATATTGTTTTCTTTATAAACTGGAATGCACTTCCATTCTCCAGCGATCTGACCATCCGTGTTTACCAGCTTTATTTACTTTTTAGCAATCTAGTTACAACCTAGTTTTTACAGCACGATACTTTCTTCCGCGCCATATTGTCCCGCGCCATATTGTCCCGCGCCATTTTGTCCCGCGCCAATTTGTCTCGTGCCATATTGTCCCGTGCCAATTTGTCTCGCGCCATTTTGTCCCGCAACAATTTGTTCTGCTCCAATTTGTCTCACTCCAGAATGTCGCAGCTTCAAAATGTCTCGCTCCATTTCGTCTCAGCACCATCGCGTCCGCTCCAAACGGTCCCAAGGCATCGCGGTTTGCGCCAATTTGTCATAGGACCCGTCTTGGCAAGTGAGCCCCCGTAGGGCCCAAGTTTACTCGTGTGTCTCGGAATACGGGAAAAATTGTTCGCTAACGGACCTCAATCAAGTTCAGCGTGCCTTATGTCGTTACCGACTCTTGCCAATTTGAGTTGACTTCCTTAAACATAAATATACAATTTAAGATTCAAAACTGATTATATCTTCATTGTATTGGTCTCTTCATAAGCATTGAAACACCATTGCTCTCAGCATAGTATTTGGAGAAGATGTCGCAGTTTTAAAAGTGTCTGCCTTTTCTCTTTAGTTCAAATAGGACTAAGGAAATAGTTGAAAGATAATAAATTTCAAAGCCTGTGATACACATTCATTTACTTTTCATTCAATATGCTAAAGTGGCGTCAATAGTCTAAGGTCTGAGGGAGACGTCCAGTGGCGATCAGTCTCACAGAGCAAATATGAAAGCGATAGTGTTAATGACTTTGGTAAGTTATGAGCGCTGCAGTTTCCTAGCAAAAGCTGAGGAGCTGAGTGGTTTTATAGGGACTTGAAACATGTGGTACGGTACCTCTTCTTTAATTCACATTTACTTGAGTGAATCTCAACTGTTTTTTAGGCAAACTCAGTATTTTGACTATGAGCATTATTCAACTACTTCCAATGTAAAACGTTTAACTCAGTCTGACAACAATGACGAAGCATTGCTAAACTTTAGACATCACATAATTTCAAATGTGTTATTAACAACAGTCCGTAATTGTTTCTATATCATCAATACGAGTACTACTCAACTTGTGAATCTATTGTCATTAACTAGCATGCCATACATTAACAAGTATCGAGCGATTGTACGCGTCACGCACTAACATTCAGAAATCAGTTTTTGACAGTTGTTGCCTGATAAGATCTCTGTCAAATTTCTAAAAAGCAATCTGAGCATAACGTTTGATAAATCAGACGTTATATATCACCATCCTACTAACATAACAAGATACTGAATATAAATTGTTCACGTCCGCTTTGGTCGTGTTTTTTTTTTTAATTAGTACTACACACGGTTTAAAATTAGTGATTTTTTAGGCACACTTGTGCTTTAGATAATAGAACTCTTTTAATGTTATTAAAAGGACTTGTAAAGGTAGACTTTTGAATTTAGAGATAGTTTGGCAATGATTCCTTGAATCATTTACGAACTAGCTCCGTTAGAACTCTATGTTTGATATTTAACGTAGCTTGAACTCGTTGCTAAGTTACCGGTAGGTTGTATTGAAATTAAAAACAAGGTATTTGAATTAAATTACGGCAATATTTAACTTGGATTGCGGTTTATACGAGATTTAAGCAATACCCAAGGTTTTGCACGTTACTAAACTAAGTTTTAGCAAACTACCAAAGATATCAGCTACAATGTTAAAGTGACGGTTTGACTTACGTGGAACATGTTGTTGTTTTAGATGCGCATTCTATGAAAATAAATCTTAAAGTGGGCTGAGTGTTTGTTAACACTTGTATTTATGGTTTTCTGACTGTGACATGTCAAATTGCAATATCACTGGTTAATAACTTATAATTAGTGGAAACTTTTTATTATGTTGTAATCTGACGTCATGATGAGTTGTAGTTTTAATTTTCCGTAATTTACCGAGTTTAGCAGTTTCTTGGCTGTTGCATTGCCCGGAATTACTTTTAAATTACGCACTTTTTTAGTATAGTTTATTTTTTAAATTTTATATTCTTTGCATAGCTTTTTGGTTACAGAATTATAATAGCTTTGTTTGTAATACTACAATTTATAATTTGTCTCCTCTGACTTACTATTTCTGTCTATACGATGATTTTATATGTCAAATATACAAAAATATATTTGATTATTTTAATCAGAGTCTAGGCTCTAAGCTATATGTTTAATGTTCAAGTTGCCGTCACAGACTGACATTATTTTCAACTAGCATATACAGTTTGACATACAGTTTACCCAAATTCTCTGAAAGTATAGCCCTAACGAAGTTGTCTAATATAACAAATCGAAGAGGAATGTGTTAAAGTTTTATTTTAATTTTAAATGCAAATAATATCAATACAATAAGCGTATTAGACGAAAAACAGTGTCACGCCAAGACATCACTTCGTCCAGCACTGACATCTGTGAATTATTATATGATTTGCTACATAAGTTTGTACTTTCTGATATAAATAAATTAATGGACGCAATTATAGGTTCAAGATAAGGTTCCACTATAAAGTATAATGTGTGTTCAAAACTCTTGAGTTCCAAAATTTTGTAATCTTAAATACGTATTAGCGAGATTCTACGAATATATTAAGCACAATAGTAAAATGTCAAACGTGCTCGGCCTGAGCCTGATATGCCTCAAGGCCATAAATAAAATTAATTTTCAAAATTCAAATGTACTGTCGATTTTTTATACTAATGCAATCGGCACTTGAAATGTATCCAGGACCGTAAGTAGGGGAAAAAGGGCATTTGTAGGATTATTTTTGAAATATGTAGAATGTCATTTCATTTTAATCATGACTTATGCAACTAAAAACGTATAAATGCACTTTTAAAATATTCATTTATTTATATATTGACATAAATAAATGACCTATTTCTTTCTAGTCTTGCAAGGTCTGAAAAGTATTATAATTAAAACTCGATTGCAAGATCTTGTCAGTATGTGAGGCTCTGTATTTCTTGCTATATGCCATTACAATATATATTACAATGTCTGATATAACTAACTATAAAATCTTAGATGTTAATAATATTATAGTATGGATGAAGTATTTGAGGTAACTGGTATCCTGTTCAGTACTATAAAGTTAATAGTTTTATCCATATATCGAACTCCTGACTCTGATGCTACTGTGTTCATAACACAGTGGGAAGAACTCGCAAAATATATTGAAAGATATAAAAATTAGAAGGTTGAATATCTGGGGGATATAAATATTAATGTACTAAATGATACTCCCACAAACAAAATGCATTTTGTTACACGCTTAGATCTCTAGACTATTATTATATCAATGATCAACCAACAAGGAAGAAATCATGCTATTACCAATATACAGAAACCTGAGTTAGCTTGTGGTACTATAGAACCTTACCTATCAGATCACAGATGTCTCTGGCTTACTATTACTGTTCCACGAAACGATAAAATTACGACTAAACAAATAAGTTATAGACTGTTACATGAAACTAATATTCGGGAATGGCGTAAGCCATAGTGCTGTTACCGCAGTAGTAATACCGTCACGTGACCTAACTTTTTGAGGAATTGCACTACTTTCCCCGTACCTGGCTGATAGCAAGGAGTCTACTTTCAGGGCTGTATAATACGCTATGTCGCCGAGTTTGTTTATAATGTATAAAAGGCTACCAGCATATTTTCTCATTCCCTTCGTGAAAGGCTACGTTTCGCATCCCCTATTTATAAAAGCCTACGAACACATTTTCCAAACCTTATTTAACATACTAGAAATTTCATAAAAGACGGCAACTTTTTTTTGCAATCCTTGTTTAATATAGCAGACGCTCTTCAACACTATGAAAGGTTACGACCCCTATTTAATATAGCAAAGATTACACCCCACGTAGTGCACAAGGCTATTCCCTATTTAAATATAGCAGAGATTTTATAAAAGGGTACGAAGCTCTTTTTCAACCCTTACAGCGGCTAAGATTCATTCCCTATTTCTAAAAGACTACGAACACTTTTTTCCAACCCCTATTTAACATAGACCAGTGCATAATTTCGTGAAAGGGTACGAAGCTTATTTTGTAACCCTTATTTAACATAGCAGAGATTATAATAGAAATTTGAAGTTAGTTTCTAAACCACACCCTATAACCAAGGCAAAGGTCAAATATATTTCGTAAACGGCCAGACATATAAAATTAGGTTATCACATTTGGAACTAGGGCACTGAATACCATTTGTCAAAAAATTGGCGATCTCGAGGTCAAAGGTCAAATATTTAACCCTGTATATCTCGTAAACGGCTAGTCATATTGAAATTTTGTTTTCACATTTGGAAGTAGGACTTTGAATATTATTTGTGCAAAAAGTGGTTACCTCCAGGTCAAATTTTAAATATTAAACCCTGTAAATCTCGTAAACGGCTAGTCATATTGAAGTGTTGTTTTCACATATGGTATGGGGTATTGAGTGATTTAAGTACTTTTTATTCTATAACCAACTTATGAAAAAGAACTTTTATTATACTAAACATTTTATTATACATAAAAGACTACAGTTACTTTTTAAAAAAAACATCCCAAAGATCACACAGAGCTTCAACCATAGTCTACACTGTAACATAAATTTGAAGTTTTGTTTATACTGCTAACTAAACTCATTTGGCTATGCATTTTGCAATCAATCACACACACACACACACACACACGTGGTTTACGGAGAATTTAATCTCGCGCCAGAGACCTACACACGTGGTTTACGGAGAAATTAATATCGCACCAGGGACCGACACATACACCTGGTTTACGGAGAACTTAATTTCACGCCAGGGACCATTCTCATAAACGAATAAATCATAATATAGCTAACATTAATGTTTGCCAGTTGAGAATTTATTTAATAATTCCTGTAGTGAATAGCCAGATGCACGACATGCTAAATAGAGGAAACATTAGTGTCCACAGAATTGAGATAAATCACCTTGTATGCGTCTATTATTCCACGTATAAAATACACAGTTTCGTTTTTAAAGCCTTATATGGTACGGTATATATGGTGGAAGGACATAGCTATCAAAATATTCACCGTGCCCTGAACTAGAAATATAAAGAGCAACCCAATGTTCACCGGGCTTATTACTAGGATCAGTATTTATAAAAATGGCTGCAGGAAATGTATGGATAAACAGAGGTAGTTGATCTGCAGCATATACACCTATAAGATGGTTTCTAGGCAAATTCTGTTGTAATGCCTCATAAAGTTCAAGAGTATTTAACATTTTCTATTAACATATATATTTTTTTTCTCTGGAAATCAATTTCTAATTCTGATAAGAATTCGCCGTAAATAACAGCTGTTACAGGAGATGTCACTTCTTGCTTAAAATGAACCTCTAATCGTACACTTCCCTGTCGCTGGGGGCTAGTGTGAAATGCAGCACTAGCACTAGAATCGGGAGTTAAATCAAACACCAGTAGAGTATAACCATTAGGATATTCGACAAGTGAAATATCATTACCTTGATTAGAATAATAAATACCAGAACCTGTAAATATCGTAGAATATGCTTGTATATATAGCTTATTATCAAAATGTGGCTGTAGTGGTCTAGATGGAACAGGAGTTCCGTCAACATACAATGTAAAGAACGACATATTAATATGCTTAAAATTAAAAGGATTTGTTTGATAAGTACCGTTGAAAGCTGTATTAGTAACAAACCCTATAATAATACGTTTAGGCACTATGCCGGAAAACAAATCTGGAAGAGTGGTGTCCATAATGCCCATCGGTAAAGTCTCTGTCTTCACCTTCACCTTTGTTATTGGGTATTTTACTCTAAATTTAGGATTTTGTAATACTTTATTTTGTGTTATTTTCACCGTGGGCGATACATCAACCTTTTTCACAAACAGTGTTGCATCTGTAATTACAACTTTTTAACTCAGCTCCAGTCTCGCCCATTAGACAAAATACGGGTTTGGCTGGAATCAGCTTAATATGCAACTATACACCACTCAACAGAAATTTTTCGTGATTAAAAATATCACCATGAATATAGCCCAGTAATTCAAAGGGCTGACTTAACGCTGTGAGAATTGAGCGTTGTTTAAAGCCCTGATTATTATTTTCGGCCACACTGTCCATATGACCGGCAGTATCTTTAAACCACATTCCGCTCTGAAGATGAGTTGTTTTTGCATTGGCATTATAATTCAGTAGTTTTTCAATATACGATCGAAATGGATATGTATGCGAGGAATAGGAAATTAGTTGATTATTCAAATATATTTGTACCTCACTGAGAAAATCATTTACAGGCCCTATTTTCTTATCAGCAGTTGTTAAATCAGAACCATCAGGTTTATTAATTTTACCTCTAATATGTAGCATTGTATGTGGTAAATCAATATAATCATCACCGTGGCCGGGGACTACAAATTCTCTGGGTGCATTATCAGATATTGACGCCAAGGTTTATACGGCACTGTTTTATTACCAATAATACCCGTTTGAGCGGGCAGACCCGCAAATAGATCTAATTCTGATTTCGTACACTCACACTGCATTTTGGGCTTTTCTGCTATTAATACCCACATTAATTTATTTTTATAATACCTTATTACGAAAATGTAGTTTTACACATACACTGCCATATTGGAAAGGAAGTGGATTACCCGTGATATCTCTTAAATCAATAATAATTTGATCAAACTGTTAACGTTGTATCGGGACATAATGAGGATTTTCAAAGATATGCAGATTACTAGTACCATACTCTTTAATATTAGTATTTATAATACGTAATAGTGGCGCAACAGTATCGCCTACCAGCTGAGGTTCTACAATATCACTATAAATATACATGTGTACGGGTAGCGATTTCTGTAAATCAGGCGGATAACGCGCATGATGGACAAGTGCAATATCATCTTGCTGAATAGGGTCAAAACCTAGTATTCTGGCTAATTCAGGTGATAGACGAACTTCCACCCCATTGTCGTCTTTTCTTATTCTACTAACCTCAATGCGTTTTACCGAAGCTTTAACTTTTAATTGCAAATTTAATTTATCGCTTTTATAGTTAATTTGAGATAGAATATCGTCAACATAATAATAATGGCCGGGCATTATTTTAGTTACGTTCCAGCTCTCCTTATCCGAGCCCCTGTAATAAATATTATTAGTATATTTGGAAACATTCTGAAATGAGCCTGTATAATGTACTTCGACAACAGCTGTTTCCCACACACCTTTCTCCAGCACGAGACGATGATATAATTTTGTAGTATAACACGCCAGAGTATTTTGGGAAGAGTTACTGGGAAGTGTGAGGTAAAATCTAGTACGCTGTTCCATAATTAATTAAAAAATATCTCTCCTCTTCGCCCTCTTTTTCCTTACAGCACCACCTGTTTGCTTATTTTTACGTTTTTCTCCACCCGCCAACACTTGATATATTTTATTATGAGCTTTATTTTTTAAATTACTTTTTGCTTCCTGCCAGTGCACTTTTAATGCTTCTTCAACGGGTCTATTACTATTTAATACGTCCTCGGCTACATTAACACCACTACGTAACACTTTTTTACCAAGTTTTTGAACCTTGTTTTAATAAAGGAAATACAGTACGAAAAAAACACCTAGAAAACTACCAATACTATACCCTTCTTGGTATGGTGCACCTCTATATACATTATAAACTTTATAACCACTACCTGCTTGATGCTAATAATATTTGAGATAAGTATCATTCATTTTTTTCTGCTATATACATAAATATATCACTAGTTTATAATAATGTATTATTATTACTATCCTTTTTCAGGCATGGAAAAAGGTCTTATTTCCATTTTATAACCACACACATCTATGTTACCTCTTAACAGCGGGCAGTATGGACTCCAACGTTTTTTGCTCTTTTAAGGGAATAGTATAAGATTGCCAATTACCTAATTCTCAAGTAGAAAATGCACATCTTACAATATCGGGTAATCTAATAAAATTAAAACCACACTCTGCAAGTTGATGTGGTGGAACTTTCCATTCCCCCGGTCTTTTAAATGTTGCTAGCCGTTTGTTAAATAGGATACTGGAATCCATGAATTAAATAAAGCAGGATAACCCCACCACCGAACAAGTATTCGTTTACCTTTAGCTTCTAAAATTTCGTCTATTTCGTAAACTCTGGGTAGTGGCAAGGCTTGTATTTCCTCTTCGTAAAATGTACCATCAATCACATCACCATTTAAATCCTCTAATACATAAACCAATTTCTTCTCCTTATATTGTATTTGTTTTATTTTAAATATTTCCAGAGTCCAATTTTCTTTGTAACCTTTTGCAAAATGTCGTTTTGCCTTAGTAATTCGCACAGTATCCCCTTCTTTATATTTTTCAGCTTTAACACTGGTACTGGTTGGTTGTTTCACCAGTCTATTCCACACTTGTTGAAAGGTATCTTGGTTCACTAGAGCTGGTGGTAATTTGTGTGCTGCATGTGGCCTAGAATTATATCCGTGAACTAGTCGGAGAAGCATATCTACGTATCGGTAAGTCTTCTTCGCTGTAAAATATTTCCACATTCTTTGTTTCAGGCTGAGATTAAAACGTTCTACGAGACTTGCCTTAATATTGGGGTTTTCGGTTGTGAAAAAAGGAATATGTTGCTTTTTTAAATACGCCTAGAATGATTTGTTAATAAACTCTGTACCTTTATCTTTTTGTAGCCGCAGAGGTTTACGCCTGGGGGTAGAAGTAAATATTTTCTCGAATGCCGTTATAATATTTTCACCAGTTTTTGTACGCACAGGCACGACCCATGCATATCGACTAAATATCTCAATCACTTTTAAAATATACCGGTACCCATCATTATATTTTTGTAGACTTTGCATATCGTTTAAATCAGCTTGCCATTGATCGTCAATATTAAACACAAGATAGGGATTCCGTTGAAACCGTTTACGTGCTGGTTTATGCAATATATATGTAGGTTGTTCTTTTAACCATTGTTCCACAATGTGTAAATATATTGATTTCTTTATAGCTTTACATAATGCTTGAGCTGTTGAAAACGAGGCAGGGTGTGAAGGGTTATAGTAAATATTAGCTAACTTCTTCATTGCTTATAGTTGCGCCAATTGACAGCTTTTTTACGTTTACGCGATGACTCCGGCTCCTCTTCCTTCTCATCCTCTGGTTTTTGGAGAGCAGCAACTGTCAGGTTTCGAATGTACTCTATTTGTTGAGTGTTACCTATACACTCTAAGGGTATATTTGATTTTGCTAATAGTACGGCAAATGGTTCCCAACCGGTGGGTAGAATATTTTTCTTACGACACCTAACAAAATCAGATATTAAATATACTATATTAGCACCAGGAATTGATTTACCATATATATTAACATTACCATTGGCATCCCATTGCATATTGGGGTTTTGTTTTATTTTACGTAATAAAGGTCTTGCTTTAAGCTGGCAGATTTCGGGGAAGGTAGATATTAGCTCATCCTCTTCTTCTTCCTCCTCCTCCTCCTCAGCACCACCCCGTTTCTTAGAAAGTATTAGTAGCAGCAGCAGCAGCAGTTGTTGCTGCTACCGGTTTTTGAACAATATGTAAATATTTTTGCAATACCTCTCTATACTGTATCCATTTTTCTTCTACACTTATACTCTTATTATTTAAAATTTATTTCATCCATCTCGTCATTGAGACTAGATATAATTTGATAATAATGTAATTTTTCGGGCGAAATTAAAATAAGTTTTTTCCCATGCTGCATTATTTAAACAAACTAGATAGTAAACCTCCTAGAATGGGTGCAAACAATGCAGTGAGAAAACCACCTTTTTGTACAATTATACGTTTTTTCTTTTGTTTTAGCGTCGGTCATTTCTTTACCAAATACCTAAGCTGATTTTTATATTTCCGCCATTTATTTTTCTCCTTTTTATTTAACGGAACGTTTCCTTTCAATACGTTGTAGGAACATTCACAAATAGAACGAATTAATTCGGAATCTGCATTTTGTAATATCGCCTTGCGTGCTTTAGGTTTTCCCTTTGCTCAAAGTCTTAGTAAGTGTGCATTCTGCTTATTAATCATTTTTAACGTCTATTATAGTAAAAAAATAGTTATTAAATATATAAAATATTGAAGTTTATATTATTTTACAGGCACATAAACATAATTGATTGAATCCGAGAGGAAAACATTTGTTTGTACACGCTGCTCATCGGGAGTATTCCGTTTTAGATCAAATAGTAGGTAACCGTGAGCATTTTGGGTTGCATCTTGATAGGTTTCCTGAATAAACTTTGCATTACCTGGATACAATTGACGTGCCAGGTAATTAATTTGAGCCTGGTCTCTAGGATTTTTAAAACATACTATATATTGACAATTTAATGAAATATCACGCATACCTCTAGCCTGATTGAATATATTTCGAGTAATAAAAATCACACTTAAATTCCTATGGTGGCTACCTTTGGTGAAAATATCCACAAGACGGTTATTACATTCACGTATTAAATCATCTATAATTATAAGGTGCGGGCCTCCTTCCGCTGAAAATTCATCACCCTGAGGCAATCCTTCTTTAAATTTACAGCGTGAGGAGAAAGTATTGTATAAGGGTTGCCATTCGCTATAACACCATACTATATTTTTTTTATTTTTCAGCATAATGCTGTAGAAATATGTTTACAAAGTACGTCTTTCCACATCCTGTCGGGCCAGCAAACATACATGTAAATAGATGTTGAAACTCCATATTCTAATATATTATAAAATAAATTAGTAGTATAATAAAACATTGTTATTATTACGATTTAATAATGCCAATATTTCCAGTACAATTTGTTTAGAAAAAATAGAGTATGCTGGAATAGTATTATTCTGTTCTAAACTTTTGAGCATATTTTGTTACGTCTTCACATAGCTGTGAACATGTAAATATTGCCTGTTGAATACATGGCATGTAGAGATGAAGTTTTCTCCACGTATAAAGACTAAAATTTACCTGGCTGTTATCATCATCATCTGATGAACAAATAATACATTGGCGAATACTCTTCAAATTATTCAATAATGATAGCTCATAATTAGCGCTAAGAGAAAATTTTGTGGGCAGTGAAGTTGTTTTAATCGAATTAAAATAGCTGTCAATATGTAGATAATATGATAGAAAATTATACCACTCCTTGAGAGAAAAACGTATAGGATCGTAGTAATTATGCAAACTAATAACTACAGAAAATGCCCCGTATTATCATCATATGCAAGACCGACACATATTTTAATTTCATTAAAATAATAATAATGATTTAAAATTTGATTATCCATTGTTTCTTCTCTATACATGGAAAAATAAATACAATACCATAATGACTTATTTAATCAATTCGTTGTTTTTTTTAACCCGTATGGAACCGTATCATAATTATCAGGGCATCTTTTTCTTTTCGTGTACACCAACTGATAAATTTTCTTTTCCGGCCTAGAAACAATATAATGATTTTTCATGCGACTAATCTTTCTTTCGCTAAACACATGAACAGGTGGAGAGTTGTTAAGTATCTTATCTTTTATTTTTTGCAAATCAATTTTTTAGAATTTTCATAATTGAGTGTTATTCCTCGAACTTTAGACACATAAGGACCTTCCCCCTTATCGGGGTTATATACTTCAAATCCATACTTCTTTATGCCTCCGGAACAGAACTCACTAATAAACGCCTCAGCATCGTATGTAAGTTAGTAAGTTCACCAAGCATATTACCTGTTTCTAACTTTGGCCCGTCTGAAGTCTCCACATAAATTATACTATCCGTATCATAGTATAGCACGTATTTACCTAATTTATCCAAATAATTATAGAGCTCCAGACGAGCGTGGGCAGTAGTATAAGCAGCTATTATCACATTTGTATTGGTGTGTCGTACACTCGCGCTATCAAGATACTGCCAATTTAAAATTAACGTGTCCTCGTTAATTTGAATATCTTAGTGCACCTCAATATTTGAATCAGGTAATTTGTTAAAATATTCCCCCGGGTCAGTTATTATTGATGTTTGACTATAATTTTCTTTTTGACCGAATTTACCCCAAAAACTATTTAGTGCTAGTTTAGCTAAACTCTTAGGACTATTATTTATACATATTTTGCCCGAATTCAACTTAATACCCTCTTTATTATCATAGCTGCTGATAAATTCCTATTCCCTTTTATTAGTTGTACACCACGTAGGCCAGCCGCTAGACTCTGTTTTTGTTTTCAGGAAATTATTAATATACTCTGTAAACAGACCACCTTCCTTCTTAGCAGGATTATATGGTTCAACCTTAAAATGCCACGCCTCATGCATTTCTACTAACTTCATCCTCTACCCAAGTACCGGTAATGGCACGCTCCTTATCACTGTGTGTACAATCACCCTAATTTAATGAATCCGCGCATGCTCTGCACACAGGGAATAGTAAATTACCCCCAGCTCGATATGGAAGCACAGGGTGATACAAATCGTTTGGAGGAAGAATAGTACATTTTACTATTCGATCAATCTGATCGATGGGCGGACACTCTTTTCCTACATAGATACGTGTAGGATGCCCCAGGGATATTTTTGACCTTATTACAAAAAGGGTACAGGGAGCATACGTCCAACCCTCTTTTTCACTTTATAATTTAATTTTAACGCGTTTGTTCGCCCCCCATACAGAGCATCACGCGGAGTCATTGGTTCTTTTCTGTATGTGGGGTGGTTTTTAACGTACATCGAGATATTTTCGTTATTTTTCATTTGTGTATTCCATTGACAGCCCCACATGGTGTGCACAACATAACGTAATTGTTCTAATCTTTTCACTTTAGCAACTGTACTTTCATATTTTATATTCATAGTAGAGAAAGGGTTATTGTGGAGTGGTTTATCCCGTCCAGTTCGATAACACATACGATAAACGTGATAAAAACAGCCTTCATACTCCCAAACATGTTCTTTTCCGTTCTCCGTATCATTCCAATAGCCATCCACTTTAAAATTACCTCGCACTACATTTTCTTTCCCATTACCCGCGTGCTCTAAATTATCCCCATTTCCTTTCCTTCCCACACAAGCCATTGTATCGCTTCGACCGACTGGACATCACTGCATCGATAACCCTTTCTCGGTATAATACCAATGGTTTCCGGTCTCAAATAATTAGAGTAAACCCTATACTAATTTCTTCCAGGAGGGGATTTACCTTTGTCTCAACCTCAAACTGTTGCATAAAACGTAAACAAGATATTCTTAATATATTTACATCTTGCCGACAGTATTTAATTAATTCCTCTTGGAAATTAAACGTATAATTCTCCCCCAAATTTTTATACTACTCCATAAACTTACCACGTTCTTCTTTATGCATATTATCTACCCCATAGAATGTCTTGACAGGCAGAGGACCGGAATAATTTTGATTACCTGTGGTGTTTAAAAAGTGCGGGAAATAACCCTTAGTTGAGGGAAGATCAAACGCTTGGGGCAATTTGGCCAATGCCATAGGCAAGAAGTTAAGTGAATCAATAAAACGTAAATTTTTATATTGAATGCTTAAAAGCTGACAACCTCTCATAATAATATCGGGAGACCACTGGTTATTATTTATCATACTTCTTAAAACAAAATGGGCATCGTACCCTCGGGCGTTGTGCCCAACACATGTAATATTATTAATAGAAGATCGCTTCTCAGCAAGACCATTTAAAAACTGTAGAACACAATCTTCCCCCTTGAAGACGTGTTCTCTTACACCACGCACAGAACAACTTAAATTTATCTCATGTATACCAACACATTTATAACACAGATGTTTTCCTATTAATAGATTGGGTACGTGTCCATAAACATTATTTACCCCATCAACTGTTTCATCCTGGCGACTCTCAATTCGTAAAATACAACCATAGCTTTTTTCTGACTATAGTTTCCACATCATGCGCTTTTTTCGGCCGCATGAAACATAAATGGTTGTGGGGCATCATACTACGGCAGTTTACACAATATATTTCCCCGCATATATGAAGGCTACGATCCTTTTGTTAATGTATACACTTTTAAGCATAAATTACACTGTTTTCTAGTTTTGCATACCATACCCTTATGATTATTGAAACACACGCTACCATAAAATGATTGATTACAGTCATTACATTTTATTAAGGATCAACACAGGGAAGCTTATTCCCACACTGTGAACAACCAACCTGACATTTAAAATTGTGTTCATATGTATGTTCATATTTCGTATGGCATTTCTCACAATAATAGCAGGTTGAAAATGCTGCTGTTAAATTCGTAATTACGTTATAATGAATGTTTATTAATAGTAAATTAATAGGGGTTTCACCACCAGCACCAACCTCTTCGAATAAAATTAATTGGTCTGACAAATCCCATACACTGTTATTTTATAATCAGTTAGCACACTTTGAAATTTTTGAATACATTTAATTGTACCACCATTAATCCCCGCTTTTACACACAACTTATTGACTTCCATGTTCATAAAATTTTTAGATAGATTATAATATTTTTTGTTCTTTTTTATTATTTTTATTATTTATTAACCCCATAGCCACTACTAGCGCATGGGCGAGACAGCGAGTGTCGCTATTTTTAATTACAACTATACCCTTATTTGATTTGATATATTCGTCAATATTGGATAGACCCTGTTTCACCCGACCTTCAACATTAGGTATCTCCACATGGTGGAAATTAACCATAAATCGTTCTTGATTTAAAAATGACGCATTGGATTGTACCACTTTTTCCATAGCATTTAAAACGTTTTCAACAGACATATGTTATGCCGGTCGAAACGATAACCAAAATGATCTATGGGGTTCGCTCTCATTTCTAAATGTGAGCCCACTTGAACATTATTATCAAGACCTTACATGAAGTGGGCTCATAATTCTTGAAAACCTTTCATAACCCATGTTAAAGGGTTTTCATTTTCTGGAGGATTATTAATTTGTACTTCTATTAGTCTACCTTCCATATTGAAGTTTTTATATATTTTACGTTTTTCACTAATAATTTTTATTTTTGAATTACTATGCGCTCCACCTGTTTGTACGTCATTTAACACTTCCATGCATAGAGCATCAATTTTATTAAACATATCAAATTGATGAACTTTTTATCTACTGACTATAAATGAATTAGACTAAGTTTTAACTTTAATATATTAAAATAAAATGTAATAAATGTTTTAGAGTATATAGTTTGACACAACCTTAAAACTTAAATTGATTATAGAGTCACTTTAAATGGGATAGAGTAAGTTTGAACTCTAAAATATTTTACAGCTTGACACAACCTTAAAATAACGTCTCAACTCAAACAGAAAATAATTGCAGTAGAAGAAAAAAATGTACCTTTATTTTCAACACTGTACACTACACTATTCACAATGAAATTTTCACTCTCCGGTGATCGACGACAATGCACACTATGCATTGATTCACTCTACGAAAGATTCACGTGAAAGATTCACGATGAAACTTTCTCCCTGGATAGATCTTCACTCTACAATGGTCGGCGTCCGACTGAGGGGGTACCACAGAAACATCCTGGCTTTTATAGGCAGTTGATGACGTCATGGGGAAAACTCAGAATAAAAACTAAATCGGGAAAGAACCGATTTGGCAGATGACAACAGGGAAATCTCGAAATGGAAACAAAATCGGGAAAGAACCGATTTGGAAGTTGATGACATCATGGGGAAAATCGGGAAAGAACCGTTTTCGCAAATAACAACGGGGAAAACCCGAAAAGAAAACAAAATTAGGAAAGCTTCACTAAGCCCCAAATATCTTCAGAATGGTAAGAGAGAGAAATACTGTTTTCAGATTAAGCATTATTATGACAAGCTCTATTAATGAAAAAATTGGTGATCTTAAGGTCAAAGGTCAAATATTTAACCCTCTATATTTTGAAAACGGCAAGTAATAGCCAAAAACTAATTTCTGATTCAGTATTAGAGCAACAAAACACATTTCAAAATTAATATTATGTGACCCTAGGAGTAAATGTCGAAAGTCAAATATACAATATCTCAAAAGAGGTAAGTGATAGAGACGTGCGGTTTTCACATTCGACATTACCGACCCGAATAATATATAATCTGCGAGTTTCTTAATTCTGCGTCTAAATTGGAAAATTCGACAAAATTCGAACCGCCACATATTTGAAGCGACAATAGTTAAAAAGAAGTTATTTTCATATTTGACATTGTCGGGACTAAAATAAATTGCCATATAAGTTTTATTATTCTACGACCACGGGGCGAAGTTAGTAAACTAAGTTCAAATTTAACCTTTGACCTCCAGGTCGCCACTTTTTTCACAAATAGTACTCGATGCCCACATGCCAAATGTGGAAACATAATTTCAATATGTCTACCCGTTTATGAGATATACAGGGTTCAATATTTGACCTTTGACCTCGAGGTCATCACTTTTTCACAAATTATACTTAATGCCACCATGCCGAATGTGGAAACAGAATTTTAATATGTCTAGCCGTTTACGAGATATACAGGGTTTAATATTTGGCCTTTGACCTCGAGGTCACCACTTTTTTCACAAATAATATTCAATGTCCTAGTTCCAAATGTGAAAACAGAATTTCAATATGTCGGGCCGTTTACGAAATATATTTGAACTTTGCCTTGGTTATAGGGTGTGATTTAGAATCTAACTTATGCACTGGTCTATGTTAAATAGGGGTTGGAAAAAAGGTGTTCATAGTCAATTCAAAAGCACAAGTAGGAAAGAGAGCGACGTTAATTGAGAGATATCTGAACTACTTGCACATTTTTCCTACAATGCGTTTGAAATAATTGTCAAAATGTTGAATTAACGTCGATTAATGATAAGAGCCATATATGAACGATTAATGATACAAACACGAACTTGCGGTTGTAAATACTACAAGTAAAAAATATTATTTAACTTCTTCTTAGCTAATGTAGTATTTACATTCTAATACATTTTTAGTACACTTCCTTAAGCATGAAAATCCAGTTTTTGAATTCAAGATTGACGGCTTTTTATATGCATTGTATAATCATCTTAAATTTATGATTTAAGAAAATGCTTACGATCAGAGGAAACTCATACTTTATGAGCTTTTAGAAATCTCACTAATTTAGGCGTAGTAAAAATAGCCTTTACCTGAATTAATATATTATTTCCAATGTGCCTTGCTTTTCCATATATTTCAAATAAGATTGAAAGATAAATTATTTGGCTTTGAAAGACTCCGATAGTATTATCCTTTGTTATAATTTTCCGAAAAACAAATCGCAGTAAACGTGATTAAACCGTAAACTATATTGAAACATATCAACAATAATAAAAGAAATCTCCGTAAATATTAAATAGTTTACCTGAGAGGTAAACCGCGTAAGTCACAAATCTTTGTTTTCGAGGAACAAGAATAACTACTTCCTTTCACATAGAAAGTAAATACAGAAACGCCAAAACTGGAGTTAACGCGGTTCTGGCTCTCAGGTACAGAAGTGATGCTTCATTCCATTATCGCGAATAAATGAATCAAGTAAATGAAAAAGAAGAAATGACTAATCTCAAAAGTACTGTAAACCTGACATTTTCATTAGTTTAATTTTGAAATTCAAACAAATATTTATTGGTATTTATAACTTAGTTTTCCCAGATATTTCATGGCATTTACTTCGGGACATAAAGAAAATTTGTCCGTACTAAAGTAGGTGCACTAAACCTGTTATAGGTAAAATCACTGCTTTTAATAAGCCAATACTGCTCTTCTTTCACAACACTGAAAGTTTCGCTCAGAGTTCACTTTCGTTGTCGCAAATGTAATTGTTAAACTGTCAACTAACACATTCAAGTAATTATTGCTGTTTAAATTTATTTATGACCTTTTAGGTAATTGATGTGCAGGTCGGTAAGGGGCCTGTTTGAAAGAAGTCGGCGAGAACCTAGTTTGAAAGTAATTATCCCATATTTGTCTCATGGGACTGAGAAAAATTCCTAGCAAGATGAAGATGAGTTGAATCGTTTCCAGCATCTTCTCATTGCTAAGTCAACCATCTACTAACTGAGTTACGATCATTCGGTAACCAATTATAGTTATACAAAATTTTATGTTCTCATAGTAACTTGCCTATTAGCCTCCTTTTTAAATGATCTCATACTTAAAAGCTAGGTAAACAGAACTATAGCATTGAAATATCCGTCCACACTAAGAACTGCAAATTGGAACAAAATATTGAATAACCACAAACAAATAACATTTACGATAGTTTCAATTTCAAGGTCACATTTGACACTGCAAAACTTTTTTTTTAATTTGGCTTTAATTGCCATGTAACATCACTTCAACGACATTTATAGCTTCTGAATAAAAACTGTGGGTTAAATCTCATTTTCTTTTAACTTTGGGAACATTAATTAAAATAATGTTTTACAAGAAAATAGCACATGGTGTGTGTGTGGTGGTTGAAATTTATCTTAATTCTTTACGAACTTAAAAATGAATCAAACGGTATTTCCCTTATAATCTAACATGTGTGTACATCTAATTTAGAATTTCTAAAACTTTCATATAAGGTTCCTTGTTTGAATCCATGTAGTTTATATTTCCGAATTGGATTTCAATCTTGTTTCAGTTATGAGTGTACTTGCATTTTTATTTTTACATTTAATACGGTTCTGTCAGTGTGTTAAGATGTATTCTACTCAGTTCCGTTTATATTCTTACAATCAAGAATAATTCGCTTATGAATCCTGAAAGATATAAGATGCGACAAGAAGAGCATGTCCCACGAGAAAACGTACTGATAGGGTAGAGAAAAGTTTTATTTCATTTTATTCCATCATGGTTTAAATTTTTGGTAAATCAATCTCGATTGCTTTCCGAGATATCGATGATATAAAAGTCAGATTCTTATTTCTGGAGAGTGATCAAAAACTGTTGAAGCGCTCTTTGATTTTTAATTGCTGAACGAAATTGAAATCAAATACACAGTAAAGGGTACTGGTTGGAAGTAGGTATCTGTGGAAGGATGTGTTCTTCAAGGCAACCATCTTGAAATCAGACATATTGAATCTCGGTCTGTTTTCTTAAATGTGGAGGGGAGCGTGTGACATGTCATTTTGGGCTAGAATTTTATGGCCAAAACGTTAATGAAGTCAGTTTTGCCTTAAATGTGTTATTGTGAGATATAAGGATACGTGACATTAGTCTGGAATAATATTGCAAAAGCCTAAAAGCACCTTTCGTTTTGAAATAGCAAAAAAAAATCTTTTCAAGGAGATTTCCTCGTTGTTGAGATTTCCTCAAGGAGATTGACATTGTTAAATAGATACAGATCGATTGAGAAGTTTTTGAAAGCAGTGCGTCATTATATATACGTTATGACAAACTCTTGTAAAATTACAAAAACGCTCACCACCTTTTAAATGCAACACTATTTCTTTGTCCAGTTCATGTTAAAATGAAGACTGTTAAGATTGACTGTTATTAATGGAATACTAAATGTATTAAATTCTTATTCTGTATTTACCTTAGTTTTTAGTTCTAGCCATAAATATTAATTTTTACTTTCTTTCTATATGGACATAATATGATTAATACCGTAATAAATGCCTTGTTTGTATTTCAAATATTTTAAATAACAAATTTTCAAACATTTGATTTATGTAAAGGTTATTTCCTGCCCCATAGATGGTGCTGTTTTCACTAGAAGGGGATACTCTTTTACTGTATTGACTGCAATTCTTCTGTCTAATTTATCTCAAGACAAAATTAACAATTCTACCTACAATACACCGCCCAATGGTCTGTCACAACTACTGACTTTCGCTTGAAGAAATTATGGTTTGGCTTAAGCGTGCACTGTAGAAAATGAACACATATGAAATATATTAATTATTCGGTTATTTCAAATAATTTTAGTAGTGTTTTCAGATACAATCGTTTGATATTACATAATCTGATCTCAATTTTTGTAAATATATGATGTTTTGTTTAAGTAATGGTTTCCAGAAATGTTTAAATTGGCTTTTTGTGTAGTTTAAATCTGCCTAAAGGTAACTGCTAATAAAGAAAAAACATACAGTGATATTTTTGAGTCAGAAAATCTAACAAGCGAGATTTAGTGCCAACACGACCATTCAAAACTC
The DNA here is from genome assembly GCA_022664845.1 of Lepisma saccharinum. Lineage (NCBI taxonomy): Eukaryota > Metazoa > Arthropoda > Insecta > Zygentoma > Lepismatidae > Lepisma > Lepisma saccharinum. The sequence continues at coordinate 20,505 of JAGDQP010022353.1, forward strand.
ATCTTGAAATGGACGAACAGGTGGTGTGTAATGTTTGGAAAAGAAGGGAAATTTCGTTAAGTTTAATTCAGAGAACTGACTTTGAAATTTTGTCGTTTAAAAGAAAGAAGAAGTCTGTGGTACTTTCCAATAGTTGAATCAGTATCAATACATTTTTTTTCCTTTTCTGCTACGATTACAACATTCTGAAGGAAGTTGAATACTGCTTTTTTTATAGCTGATTCATGCTTCAAGGACTGCAGATGAGAAGTAGAGAAAAACAGGTCTGGTGTTCGATGGCGACATGTTATTTCGAAGGAGTATTTCCTGCTAACGAGTAATAAAGGTACTCTAAACACAGTATAGCAGATTCTTTGTAAGTGTTTACATCCTGTATTATGAAGTAGCTCAAGTGATCCAGAGGTTGACAAGAGAGCGGGGAAATATGTTTTATATTTCCCTAGTTGACGAGCAGTGCATGTAAGATCATTCGTTTCCATTACAATGCCAAATATATATTTAATTATGAATGGTTTTTATGTGCATTTTCAGAATGAAAGTTTGAAGAACTGGTTTATGTTGTTGTATCTTGTATCGGGATATCATTCGGAAAATCACTAGAATTTTGATTTGCATTGGGACTGAATAAAATAACCAACAAGTACGAGGATCTTGTTATATAATTCTCAGTTAGTTCCATTTATCTCTAGGAGCCAACTAAAATTAGATTTTCCTAGATCCATCACACATCCATTGCTCCATTACTGAACACTTTGTTCCACATTAGGTAAACAGAACGTTATCGCCATAGAAAAGAATCACCTTCGCATTCCCTCCTGGGTAAAATCAAAACCGTTTTCTCGAAAATCACATCTAATATTTTCTTTGTAAACGTCTCCGTTTTTCGAAAGACAACTTTCTCTCCGCCTTCCCTTCCATGATGAAATATAATCTTCGTTTTCCCCCCATCAAAGCTACATAATGTGCTCATCTTTGCCGTCCTAATTCCATTATTCGTATCATATCGGCTGAGTCGTACTCTATGTGGAGTTCTTGATTATACAGTCTCCTATATTCTCCATTCACATTGTCTATTTTGGTCAGTATATGGAGAGAAACTTAATATTGTTTAGTTTGTGAGGCAGCGTAATGGTTTCATAGTCGCCTGATAATACAGTGCACGTAAAACATATTTGTAGAATTGGTGGTTTGAAACAGCCGTATCTTCTAATTTTCTGCTCTGTCAAGCATTAAACATTTGAAATATAAATTAGTCGAACTTTTCTTCTAGTTTCCATGTTTATATTCTTGGTCTGATATTTTATAATAGGATCGTGATCCTTTCCTAATTCTACAACAGATGGTCCTATTAACTCTTTTCAAGTAAATATTGTGATAAATACCATAATAGCTATGATTATACAATTGTATTTACCGTCATATTCAGCCATTTTCTATCCACTGCTGTAAGAAGTCCTAGCCCTTTTCTTTCCACATATCACGGTCTGCTGCTATCCTCATCCATGTAGCTCCTAAAAAACGCTTGATTTTATCTAATCATCTTGCATTTGGACGTAGTTTACCTCGTTTCTTTTCTCTAGGAATCCAATGTAGTACATTTGTCGTCCATCTTCCATCTGTTCGTCTAGCTATGTGACCGGCCCATCTCCACTTCATCTTCTTCGCAGTCTTGATTATATCTTCTACTTTGTTTCTGCGTGAATCCATTTAGTTGTTTTCCTGTCCCTCCTGGTTACAGATATAATGCTTCTCTCCATTGCTCTTTGTCTGACTATTAATCATTGGGTCGTTTGATAGAGAAAATAATTGGAACTATTTACACTGAACGATCTAGCATATTTGTAAGCACACAGACTGAATAAAATAACAATAAAAAGTATTTTAATATATAATTCACAATTAGTTTCATTTACCTTGAGGAACAAACTAGATATAATTTTTTTTTCAACTTGTTTCCATATTCAAAAAGCAATGAATGTGCATCAGACTGTTATCGCTTCATTACTGGACAGTCCTTTTCACATGATGGCTGTAGATTATGAATCTACAACGTTACGGCCATACAAGCAAACATTCAACGTCGGACTCTCTTCTGTCAAAAATCAAATCAGGTTGTATTGAAAATTAAATCTCACATTGTCCTTTCCTAAAACGTTCCGTTTTCCGAACGATAATTTTCCCTCTGGTTTCCAACAATTATTCTCGTTTTTCCCCCCAATCAAACCAACATAATGTGATCATCTTAGTCACCCTGATAATATCGGTTGAATTGTACTCTCTGTGGAGTTCTGCATTGTGCACTCTTCTTAATGTCCAGTCAAATCGTCTATTTTGGCCAGTACATGGAGAGAAACTTAAAAATATTTAGTTTGTGTGGCAACGTAATGGTTTTATCTGTCGCCTGACAATATAGATATGGAGGTTAAATCCTAGCGCTACGTAAAGTTATTTGTAGAATTAGTAATTTAAAACGCCCGTGTCTGTAAAACACCTGTGAAATATGTAGGCCCTATTGGTTGACGTTTTCTTCTACTTTCCTTGTTCGGATTGTTTATCTGATATCTCATAAGTAGAACATCCCTACTATAATTGCTTTTAACTCTATTCATATAAGCTTTGTGATAAAGAGCATACTAGGTAAGATTATACCATTTTATTGATATTTATAATATGTTCTAACGGAAAGTTATTTGAACACATTTCTATATAACTTGCAACATTTAATCATAATCTAAATATCTAAAAAGAAAATACCAAACAGAGCATGGTATAGGAAATCTCAAAAAGTACATTGGCCTTGCATGTAGGTATATTTCGAACGTTAATGTATAATTTTTAAAAAAAATGAATCATATACAGTACTTTATTCAGGAGCGACTCCGAGAAATATAATCAACTCATGAGGGCCACTTACCCAGTTTGCCTCAACTGCAAAGTGTTTGGTATGCCTAAATACAGTAAGAAGGTCGAACTCATAGAATTTTGAGACCTGCTAGCATAGTAATGATGACCTATCTCTGCATTTGTTTACACTACACAGTTCATTTCGTGTATGCTAATGAATAAGCGTATTTGGGATCGTGTTTAAATATTTCAGTATTATTCGTCACTTTCTCAGTAATTTCAGAAATCTAGAAAAATTGGGGTTGGACTCCCAAGCCCTCTTGATACATATTAGAAGCATAATCCTATTCAAGCTATCCATTTTAGTATATTGTAGACACGGCTACAAATCAGTGGTAGTCCAAGGATCGACGACCAGTAAAAGCTTTCAGCGGTCATTAAATTAAAAAATAACAGAGGTCCTAGTATATTAATAAACATACCTGTAGACTGTGTTTAATGTGCTTGTTTATCGAAGTGCTTCGTTTCTGTTTAAAAAAATAAACCAAAAATACATGCAATCGCGGAATCTTAGGAACGAGCAAATTAACACCTCTTCCGCAAGTACCGAATACAAGAAACATAACTCGTATACGCCGTTTAATTACTGAATCCTTAGTTTATAATTATGGCCTTGCATTCATCTTTATAAACAAATCCAAAGTCACCAATATTTCTCCCTATGGCCCCAGATTCCCAGGAGATTTTCCCGAGGAAGATATTTAGCGCAATAAAAACAAAGTGATTGTGATGATTTTGATATCAGACACTCCTATTTGTTACGCATGATTTTGTTTGCTTTTACGTAGAATTTTTACAGGAATATTCTTTAGAATTTAGTATCCTATATAGGCTTGTAGCGTAAATGAATATGATAAACTAAACATTATGCTGATTATAATTATTTACTAATATAAAAAAGGACCAGTCAGATTTTCGTAGGACCAGTTAAGAAAACATTTCACTGGCCCTGTGGGACACGAGTGCACGAGTATAGATGACTGATATGTGCACCTTCAAAAATATGTAAGTCAATGGTCAAACAAAAGTCAATCAAATTCTTCTTTTTTTTTTTTTCGAAATGTCTACGCTACTTTAAATTTGAGGTGAATACACCATCCGTAAGAATTAAAATATTATGGACGTTCTTTCGTCAAATTAAACTGGTGGGCAAGGGAAAGGAACAAGTGGTAATAAGTGGTTAGCAAGTTTTATTACGCTATATCTTAGTTACTTCTGCTTTCATCATACTGTGTGCATGCAATAATTATCCAATTTTGTGGGTCACGAGAGCTATCTATGAAGGAAAAAACAACAAATATATGCACATACAATTTAATACATGACAAGTAAAACACGCCAGTTCATCTAATATACTAAATATTCTTACAATTTTCAATAGACGTCCTTGAACATAAAATACAACTTCATTCAGGAATACATTGTAAAATGTGGAATATTGATTAGACAGTCTGTTCTTGGGAGTTATATTAATATTTATAATAACAGCAGAATATTTTTTTTCCTTCTTACAAAATGAATTTCTCTTTTATATATTATTCTCTGAATAAGTCTCAAAATCCAATAACACTAATTATTGTAAAATTATGTAGTTGTACATGCCTTTTCGGTATATTGCAAATATGTCTCAAAAATAAAACTTAACTTTGAAACATTCATGATTTCCAAAGTAAAACGTTGGTGAAATATACTTCATTACTTTTAATTTATGGGCTTAACGGGTGACGTCGCTCTCAGCCTATGAGATATGAGAATAACGTCCCAGAGAGATAGATCTTCTAGCGTAAAGAAGGAAAAGTATTGGACAATGTTTATTAGATAAGTTGCGAGGCCTGCAATTTCGTAAATCAGATAGGTTGGTTTTAGGGTTTGTGCTTATCAGTAATCACAAGAAATACTTGTAGCCCTGAATAGCACGCGATCTTCAAACAATGCCGTTTAAAGCTAAAAAGTTCTTTAAAATGTGTACTTTAGGATTTCATAATTCTTCAAAATTTGAACTTATGTTTGAATAATTTGTACCTACGATGAAGTGTACTGCGGCTTCATACAAAATGTAAGCTTTGTACTTTACTGGTATCACCTGTAGAAACGTTTACTCTTTGTGGTTATGCGAACACTTTCTATAAAAACAATTAAAAGTGAACTTAACATGTAAGGAGAATATCGCAGGTGCCAGGAGAATGATATAGATTGTTGATTATGCTCTGAAAATCTATAAAGATCTGAATCATATACAAATAACATTAAACATAACTATAGTCAAAAACATGTAAAATATAACAAAAAATGAGACTCATCAAATGTAAAACCGTTATATTAATATATATAGTAATTGTATTTGTGCAATGCACTGTTGTCAGGATTTTAATTTTCATTACATTTGTAAGGCTTCTAGGCAAATTTGGTTCCGGTTGGATACATGAACATGTGGCGTTTGATCGTGGGGCCATTTTCCGAGTCGTCGTCGGTCCCTCAACTTACCGTCGTAGGGGCGTAACATCTTCAGCCGCTGACGGTCCCTTTTTTTTTCAAAACCCGACTTTCGACCCAATTTCACCGGTCAAGTTCCTACGTCTGCTGGCTTGCTGGGTGATGTTTGAAAGCAGAGAATCATTTGAACCTAATTCTGTATCACTTCTAACACATGATAATAACCCTACTTTCCAATACCGAAACACAGACGGAACATACAAACACAAAATTTCAAGAAATACCTTCAGCTTATGTATATCAAACGTTTCATTTATGACAAAACGTTGAATTTAAAAATAAGAAACTGTCATACCTTTAATAATGTTATTAAGAAGAACATTTAGCGCAGCAGAAATTTGATCGATGGAAACAGCAAGGCCTTGCAATACTATAACGCTACGGATCCAGGTTAGTTTCAAAAGAGCACAAGTCCAGTGTGGGAAACATTTCAGTAGGCGTATAAAACTGTATTTCTGTGGAAAAGAAAGCGCTAAAATTTTGCGAATTAACTAACATTTTAACTAGAAGTACTGTCTACTTACAACACTTGATCATTCGCACAATTATCCTGCTTGCACTTACAGAGAAACGCATTTTGACATCTACTAAACCAATGGCCCCACTGGACATGTACCCTTTTGAAAACAAGCTTCTCAACTAAGCCTTATTTAAAGCATTTCTCTTCGCATACAGAAAAACAGAGTGCTTCAAAGCAATACTTGGTTCTTCTTCCTTATAATTTCCTTTATCAAACATTAATTTTTATCTGATTCCGTTCGTGACTAGCTGTTCTACCTCCGTCTATTAAAGAACCGGCTAAATCCCTGAGAGAAATCTCACCACATCCCAATGTTAAAGTATACAAATTAAGCTCTAATAGCATCCGGTAGATACTAGTATGTCAGAACGAGTTATTACTCTCTGGGCTTTCTCTGCACACCCAAAAGAATTGTAATGTGTTTCTAGCATTTGTGTTGCCAAGATGGACAGATAAGATGTAGAATAGTAAATGCCAAGGGCCCGCACTGCCACCAAAGTTGAACTTCTGGCCACTGAGGCCATTTTCGTCCTTTGTTTTATGTAATTTTATTTATATTTTATTCGGTGTGTATCGTATTAAGCACCAGAACACTGGTCCCTCACCAAACAAACGCCCAGGAAAATCCACTCGACCAAAACAGAATATCAATTTTCGTGATACATGTCCAAAATGGTCCAGACAGGAAGTGTGCAACAGAACTTCAAGACCTCTAATGAGTAAGTGATTCATAAAAGTTAGCTCGCAGGAAGAAGAGGATACTATAATTTATTATTAGTGAGCATTAATTCAAAAACTACTTAAACTGGGAATATAACAAAATTAATTTTTGTTGTATAAAATGTGTATAAAATACGCTTTTGTTATTCAAATTAAAATTTCCCAGATTGGTAGTTTGTCTGCCACCTATAGGTATCGATTCTAGGAAATTAAGATAGAATTTAAATGAATTTTTAGGGTTATTGATGACTTTGTAGTTAGCTTATTTCTTTGAATATATTGTGTCTTCAATAACTCGTACACATCCCTGGTTGTTGTGAATCTTTTCATATTGCACTATTATTATTATTGTATATATTCACATTTTCATTTCCCTGGAGTAGAATTTGCAGTCATTTAAACATCATTTTGAGAATTTGTAACTTGAGTGACTGCAGTTCCTGCATGTTTTTTGTTCATTTTATTCATCTTTAGAAAGGACTCCTTACCTACGAAAATGTGTCCATCTATGGATTTCAGTACGTTGATATGGCAATTCAACAGTTCTTCAGAGGCTAGGTTTCTTACAGAATTTATAGTTTGTGGAGAGTTTTCTGAAAAAATCAAAGCTAATACTGATGAGACCCATTTAGCCATAATAGATGTAGCTTCTTGAATTGTATATTGAATGAGAGAATAAGTCTGCTGGTAATTTAAAGGGTCATTGTTACTGATGTCCTGGTCTTTTTCTTGATTATGTAAATCAGGTTTGCTCTTGTGAGGGCTTCTGTATATTTTTGATGGAATAGTATTACTGTTTTTGAGGTTTGGACGGTCTTATCGGACAAATTGAGCTGGCCGTTCTGTGTCCAGTCTTCTTACAACTCAAACAATAGCTGGAATTTATAACGTTATAGCAAGTTGCACTTGGGTGAGATTCTCCGCATTTGAAGCATATGGCTCTATTAAGGCACTTTGAAATGTCATGATATTGATAACATTATCTACAGGGCACAGGTCTGGCAGCAGATCTAGATGCTTCAACTTTATAACGAAAAAATCCTATTGTGATGCCATTCGTAATTAGGTTACTGATCAAGTTAGGATCACCAGTGAATAATCGAAACAATGGCAGCGGATCTTGATTTCCTCGTATTCTTGTGAGATTAGTGATCGGAAATTTTGTTTTCAAGTGTTTCTTTAGAACTTCAATATTTGTTTTTATTGGAATTCCCTTAATTACGCATGTAAAAGTGGTTTTCGTGGTAGTTGGTTCATGCCTTGTTGCCTCCGATACTTTAATTTCAGCTTCTTTACCAAACTGGTTCTTTTTTAAAGTTTCCTTAAAATTTGTCATATGCATTTTTTCTTTAAAATGAATTCGAATAGCTGTGTTGTTTTCTGCAGCGTAAGCTAACATTTCAATGTACGGTGATTTTGATGTGATCATTTGATGAAATCTGAGCGGATCCAAAAGGTCGCTATTAATTTTTCTTATTAAAATTTCAAATTTTCTGTCAGTGATGGAAGACATCTATTTTCTGATTCGACTGTAATTTGTTGTGAATGAGTACCTGAATGTGAGTTTCCTGATCGATAGTATTTGATTTTAATTTTGAATTGTCCACGATAATTTCTTTTGGATCTGTAGTTTCTTTACTGTAGTTTGGTGTGAAAGGATTTCTTGGAGAGGGAGAACTAACTGAATCATGTTCCTTGAAAGTATAGTTATTATCATTTTGTGAAGTTGCATTTGGAATTCCGTAATAAAAAGGTGAATACGAAAACCTGATACTTTCTGTTTCCCATCCTAAAACTTTGGACTTTAAAGATTTAAGTTCTTCCTCCGAACTTCTACCGAATCCTATCTCCAAAATCCGAGTTTTCGAAAGTATTATGGAACATTTCTACTGTCTGTTCATCACGGATTCATAATTTGACCTTCGTATTACTCTCTGGAATCATTGTGTATTTAAATCCTTTTGTTCTAGAAGCTAAGATTTCATGAATATTTCTGTAATTATCATTAAATTTGGGTCAATGTTCCTCAATATAATGACATGTACCTCAGCAAAATGATCCTCAATCTTATCCTGTTTCTTCTCTGACTACTTATCTAAATTGTTAGAAGAGCTCAGATAATTTAATGAATTATTTTTGTCTGTACTGATCGGTGGGGAGTAACTTTCAAGGTTTAAAATGAACGCTTGAGATATCTTCTTCTACTTCTTCCTCTGTTTCTTCTTCATTTTAATATTGGAAGACGTCTTCTTACTTATTATGTTGTATTGAACGTTCTACGGTTCGGTAGGCAAGCGTACGTCCACCTGGCCACACATCTATTGAGATATACTTTACACCATATCTATATCTAATACCTTAGCTATCTTGGAGATATTCAAACGCATGAGCTAAACTTAAAAAATATATTAAAGCACCTCTAACATATAGGTTACTCTATACAAGTAGGCTAGAGTCTAAAAGAGAACCTATAATAATATGTAATAGGCAATCTTATTTTATATCTTGGTCCCCAAAATAAGACCTTCGCGAGGCTCGAAACACTATAGACATTCTTGCTATAGACAACTCAATATTTGGTAAGCCAAAGTAGAAGAAGAGAGCAAGGTAAACTGCAGAATATCGGTATTGAATTACTTCCAACTTTCGTCATCGAATGTGTTTGAAATAAATATATATATTTAGGTTAAAAAGAAGAGCCATCTTTGAACAATAGGCAAAACCAACACGCATGTGCAGCTTAACGGAAATCACACTAGTTCGTCTGTTCTTAGCTAATATACTATCTAACAATTTTCAGTACAACTCATATAAAAAGGAACTTTCAACTTCAAATTTAATGATCTGTCACTTCTGTTATCGAATCTCTTAGCTTAACTATTAATCAGTATATTTTTAAGAATTAAGAGAATGCTTGTGTTGAGTGTAAATTCACACCATGCGGCCATTTTACAATTGGTTGGAAGGAAGCCTTCTAGAGTCTAGTTTGAAAATACTATCCCTGTATTTCCCCGATCTGACTTGGAAAAACCATTAACAGTTGATGATATGCAATCAATGAAATGATTTACAGGACCTTCCGGTTGCCAAGTTAACGCTCTACAAACTGAGTTATGGCTGGTCAGTAAACAATAATTTCTGTATAAATTTATATGCAGTGACTTCCTCTTTACAGAATATAATACCTGAAAGCTAGGTAAACAATTTTAGGTTGTTTAGGTTGTTTAGATACAGTTTTAGGATCCTTACACGCTGACAGCTTCAAAAAGGATCAAATTGTTTAATAAGTAGAGGTTAACGAAGCAAGATATTCTTTACTAAAAAAGAAATAATGATTATGACTATATTGTTTCTCCGCATTCTCTAATTGTGACAAAGGTCTTCATGT
>JAGDQP010022354.1:0-23700 GCA_022664845.1 Lepisma saccharinum
CCAGTTTAAGGAACAATTATTTTTGTACTTTTTAATGTCTTTTCAATTCGTTGTAATTATCATTGGATTACAATTACGTTTTAGTATCATTATCTCACCTTTGTGTTTCCAAGCAAGGTTTTGCGTACGTGTGAGATTTTTTTCTATTCTGTTTTTTGTATGTAGTATTTTCGTGCAGGTAAGAATTTTAATCAACATGTTGAGTTTCTTTTTTTTTTTTTTTTGTGGTGTGTATGTTATAAAGTATATGACGTCAAGAAAACAAAGAGTAGTTGTTTGAGAAGAATTTCACCAGACGCATTGACTAGCTCTCGCCTCTAAATATAGTTCATCTTACTACTCAGGTGCCCAGATGTGATGTATATTGTTAAACGGAAAGACGCGGCAGAAATAATTGCGATGGGAACTTGGGAGGAGGATTATTAATATATTTTCTCATATTTTATGGTATTTTAATTACAAAATAGGTACTAAAGTAATTTCTTTGTATCTCTATGCGTCTCTAATTTTTTCTTATGTTTTTTTTATATATATTGTGGAATATTGCACTGTTGCCAACAGTAAGTAACTTAACGTAGCTAATCGAAACTTAAAAATGGCTAACATGTTACACGAATTTCATCACCATCATTAATGTTTTGCCGAAAGCGGCAGTTCCTTCAAGGCAACCTAAGCCTTCTCCATTCATCACGATCTTGCGTTTTCCTTTCATCTCAACAAACTATTTATTTTCCTTAATATTGTCAAGGAGTTGAATTCGTTTTCTTCCTCTTGCCATGTTTCCCTCAACCATACATTCAATTGTATTTCACAGTGTACAATCTCTACGTATCCAATGTCCTAACCAGTTTCTTTTCTTGATTGTATCCAATACTTTTGTTGCTAGCCTACTCTCTTCAGCACTTCTTCATTTCTTATCTTCTGTATTCACCTGATTTTTCCCCCATTCTCCTCCATGTCCACATTTCTAAAGGTTCCAATTTTCTTTCTTCACTCTTTTGTAGAGTCCACGTTTCTTCTTCATACAAATTCCATTTAATTTTTCTCTTCCTCAACTCTTGGTTCATCGATCCACAAAAGAGATGATTCTTCTTAATGAACGCCTGTTTCGCCATCGCTGATCTCGCCTTGATCTCTTTTTCACATTTTATATTCTCACTTAGAATACTATCACTTATAATACTTTGATCTGGATACCTGTTGTAGTTTTCTGTCCCAACCATGATGTTTGCTATGGTTTGATTTGTTCACAACTTGGGTATTTATCAATGGAAAAGTTGCTGAATTTAGAAATAAAGCCTAAGTAAATAGGTGGTGAGGCTCAAGATGACCAAATAACATGTTATTTTTCGTAGCTAAATGAATATTGAAGATGGCTACAAGTCAGCTGGAAAACACTTTGAATCGTTGATGAATAGATACTACGTTTGAGACCTGCTCTGTCAGATTAACTGCCGCTGTTCAAGACTTCCTAAGTGTCATCAGGTGAATGCTGGTACGGTACCTAGAAAAATACTACTGTCTTCTCCCTTCCTTCTCTGGAAGTCGAGGGAATCATCAGTCAAACATTTTTGACGGGTTGAGGCCATAACATAAATTTAAGTTACATACATAAAGTTAGGCACACACTTGCTAAATTAAGAATGCTTGATGCTGTTTAAGTGAAGGGAAAGCTGATTACAAATTTGTTTACTAATAGTAAACTTACAAGGTTTCTTATTTCCTTATTTTATAGTCGCTATTATGAGAGTTTGGGCCCAGATTAGTGGAGCGACAGGGGCAAAGAATTAGGGGTTGGACGGTGGGTAGAGCGGAGGCGAGGTTACGGTGTTGCAATTTTCCGTCCTTCCTCTGTTGGTGAACGCGGCTTTTTCTTCGGACTGTGGAGATTTCCCCCCGACCAGAAATGTTACTTTCCCAGATATGACTAGTACGTGACCTTCATAGCCAACATTTGAATTTACTTATGACCTTTAGGCATCTCAGGTTGAGGACAGGATAGAATGGGGGAGAGGATATTGGAAGGTAGGGCATAGTTAGTAGGTACCATCCTCATAGCCAAAATTTTGCACAGCGATGTAAATCGGGTGACAATACAATATTTTATTGTTACTTATATATTTTTTTTAAAATATGGACTTCTTAATCCTAAAATAAATACTAGCCTGCAATGATGTTGCGTCTGACGGTTGCAGAACACTTTAGGATTTGGGTCACAAAACATTAGCTTGAGAAATAGTATCCGAACACCGAAATAACTAAAAAATAATAAAAAACCTTTTTAAAGACATATTCTTCTTAAACAATTAGTACTAAAAGTAGAAAATAATTGTGTTTATGCATGACTAAAAAGAAAAGCATGAAGCGCCCAATTTTAAAAATTAGAAAGTGACTGTATACGAGAGGGCGCCCTATCCTTTCCTTTTCAGTCATGCATAAGCAATTTTTTTCTTTTTACCTTTTAGTACGATTTGTTTAAGAAAATATGTCTTTAAAAAGTTTTCTTTCTCCTATTATTTTTTCGGCTTTAAATGCGGACAATATATAAACACAAAACAAAATTCTATAGTATAAACAAGAATATGCCATAGAATCTCATTCGTTAAAGGAGTCCTAAATAATAACAAAGTAAACAAAACGATAAATAAAAAGATAAAGTATCTTCTATATCGATAAAAAAGATTTAGGAAAAGAATGCACTGAAATATAAAGAAGTTAACCAAGAGAATATAGCTAGTAAAAAATGTGTGATAAAAAGATAAGGATGGTAAAATAGGATATATACTAGTGCAATACTAATACTACTAAAAGTAAACAAACAACAATTATAAAGATACTTCTGCCATTCGTTAAAGATGCACTAAAAATAAACAAACAAAATAAAGTAAAACAAAAATATGCATCATATCCAGCCACAGATAATTTTTATTTAATGTAGCATATTAGTACCATTGGAAAGAATACGGAAAGCATAGGCCAAATCCAAAGAACTGTATTTGACTTGCTGCCCTTCCCCCCATTTTACTTCCTATTTCCAATCCCTTCTCTCCCCCATCTAAGCGAAATGGGAGGGGAGGGGAGGGGAAGTAGGGCAAAGAATGAGAGGTATAAAAGTTAACGATGCAGAAATTTTTAACTTACCGATCCATTTGATGCAAATAAAAATACATCAAGAGGAAGAGACGACCAAAGCATGGCAATTACATCAAAGTTGGGAACGTCTCGTGTCTCCCCCTTGTTTATACCAACAAAGCTTGCGACATTTTTACACCTATCAATACAAAACCTTAACAAACTTCTACGATCTCTCCATTTTATGACTGAATACATAACGAACTATGGGCACATCAAATGTTTGAGAGGAAACATACAACTACCGAAAACTTTAAGAAAAAAAAAATCGGTTGAATTAAGCTTAATCATGCTTCCTTCCAAAGGACAAGATTCAATATTGAATCATTCCAAAACCTACAAGTTTAAAAGTTACCTACCCACATTGACAATCAAGCTATCAATGGATACATTTTTGTGCAGAAGTAACTCTTATGTTCACTATAACTCAATACTTGAAGTTAAAATGAAGGATCCGGGGGAAAACAATGCTAACCCTCATTTACCCCCCCACAAAAAAAGAGTTGAGTACAGAAATAAAATGGTAAAACTCATATCTACTGACTGTAGAAAAAGCTCAAGTGAAAAACAACAAATGGCCGCATAGTGGCCATTTCTTTGTGGGAAGGTCCATAAAGGCCACTTTAGACGATACAATTTCTCGTACGATCCCTCGTATGCAATCTCATCGGTTACATTCTTTGATCGTGTAAAGCGCGGATCGTACGATTTTTCATGCTATCTCCGATGTGTTCTCTAAAGAGAAACGGTCCTATTTTTCAGTGGATTTTTCGTACAATCTATAACAGCGCTCCTACTGGCAATATAGCGTGCTTTCCTATTCGGCTTCTTGGTTATGGATTACGAGACAAAGAGAACATATTGATGTTATTACTTGATGCTGAAATTAATATACATAATGGTATAATAAACTATTACAGGTATAAAGATATAAAACAAAGTTTAAAAAGATCGGTGATACTGCAGTTCAACTACTTCTGCCTTAGAGGACTGGCAATACCTCAAAATGCTACGTTTTGCATTCCTATAACCATAAAAGGTACTAAATACGTCAAAAGTATATTTAAAAATATAATGACAAAGTTCTAATGTGATCTTTTTCACATATATTGTGCAATGCAGTTAAGGTGATTTTCTTTGTTTTTCTTGTGCATAGAGTACCGAATCTGCTGCAGGCATGATATGTATGAAAGGAAATAATGTAGGGGATACCGGTATCTTTGCAATCATATCCCCCCAATGATTTTGATAAACATATACGTTCTGTGAATCCGAAATAATGAAATACATTGAACAGTAATTACAGAAGTAGACATAATGTAAGGAGAGTGTCGACGTCAAGCCAGAGCTGTGCAAGTCAATACGTGAGCTAGGTAATTAATCGAACAAACTAATTTTAATTCAAGGGCTAAGATAGCTGACCCTCCCTATTCACACCTATATACCTTGTGTAAAATGAGCCTATAAATCACATAAAATCTACATTACTCCTCATTTTTCTATTGTGCTTGTATTTCATGCTTATAGGAACGTAAAACGTAGCATTTTGAGGCGTTTCCAGTGCTCTGTGGTAGTAGTAGTTAACCGCAGTATTACTAATTGTCCCCTTATGTATAAATAGGAGTTAATATATCGCGATTTATATACGTCTGAAGTGCTGTGTAATGTCACATATCTTGTTAACTCAGGAATATTGTAAAAACAATACATATGACTCCGAACTTATCACCGGAGACGGCAAAATTTTCAACGTTTTTTGTGTGTCCGCATTGAAATATCTTTATTGATGTACAGAAGTAAAGTTACGACACTTTCGTTACCACTGAAACATAGTAGAAGTTAGATTCTCTTGGTAGAAGAATGTGGCATTAAAACAAACTGAATTTCTGTTGCGTCAAGATTAATTGTTATCAATATTTTAATTCTTTTCTAGTTTTTAAATGGGCTACGTTCACAAATATCTGTGGCATAATTACCCTAAAAGCTTGAGATGTCACAACTATAAACTCCAACAGTTTCATCATTATCCCCTCGTATCCAAAATTGTACCGTGTAAAACACTATACAATATTGTATGATTTATCGTACGAAAAATCTCGTACTATGGATTGTATACATTCTATCATACGAGAGATCGTACGAGAAATTGTATCGTCTAAAGCGGCCTTAAGCCAGCATGGGAGAATGAATTTTCCGAACGCAATATCTCGATTCATGCTCAGTATGGGTTACCACGGTTTTCCCTCGGACCCTTCAAATGGCTTCAGTTAAATAGTTTCTTTTAATGGAAAATGTGTTTAAACAGTTCTTAAGAAAGTACATACAGGATGTTTTCAGTTAAATTTATTTATGGGAAATTAGATGTATTTATGATAAAGTTATTACCGAGGCGCCGTAACTCAGTGGTAGAGCGTTGACGTAGCATTCAGGAGGACATGGGTTCGATTCCAGCGGCCGACCATCCTGGCTGAGGTTTTTTCCAGAATTTTTCCTAAGTCATACAAGGCAAATACCGGGATGGCACCTTCAACATAAGTCCCTGGCCGACATCTTCCCGAATATCCTGAGCCTTAGACGCCTAAAGGCCATAAAAATCAATTCAATTCTATTATAAAGTTATCAAAATCAACTTCATTAGCATCATTAGTGTTCTGCCGACAGACGAAGGTTCTGTTTGTTTTGTATTGTTTGTACCAATAATATGTATTAATTTTTGACAAGACTTGTTTTTTCTATTTCAGGTAATCAAAAACGAATGCACAGGAAAAGGCAAAGTGTGACACACACTGACGACACAGCTGTTACTACTGAACGAATTGAAGTGGAAGTGCTGCATACATATCGAATGATTGTAACATTGTTACTTCCAACAAAAGAAACTTTGAAAAATATAATTCTAAAATAATCATATGCCATCATAAATGTTGCTAAACGATAAAGTTGTACAGATAATTTCCAGACACCCTGCTCCTGTGCACACGAAATCAGAAGAGCGGAAATTTTCCCTCCTTTTCCCAAGAAACAGTGTTTTCATTGAAAAATATTAAAATTTCAATCGAAATGGGGATTTATAGCAAAACACTCGTTTTAAGATATAAAATGTGATATTTTTAGATGGGATTCCGATGGTGTACGGATCTAATTTGCTCTTCAAACTTTAAAGAGCAATTTCCTATATTTTTAGAGTGCTTCACAACGCATCACGGTACCCTAATCAAGCTTGTTATCTGCCATTTGTTAGCCCAAAGCTTATCGAAAAATGAAGCTCTATTGTAAATTTAATCGCATTAATGACAACAGAAGACCTGATAATTTTTCTTAATGACAACAATATACCACAAGACATCAGTAGTAAGATTTATGCAAGAAATATTTAAACGTTGTTCTTAAGTACCTGATAAGACGATAAAAACTCTTTCTCTCACAGTTGTCCGGCTAGCGTAGGCGACACAGTGTTGGATTCCTGATCATTATTAGTCACAGGAACTTGTCGTAGAAGAGCATCTTTTTTGAAAATTGGCTAACTGTGACGTTAACAAGACAAGAGACTGCTCAGTGTTATTTACTATAGATTCTAAATGTTGCTGCTTTGTAACAAGATCTTTAACTGCATTGTCATTATTGGCAAACATACCTAATACACACTTAGCTAATACTCGTTGCATGCTTTGTAAATTAACTGAATCGGAACTGTGAGAGACAGTGACTGGTTCAGTAACTTCATTTGAATGCATGGATTCCGTTGCTTTATCACATGTACTTTTAGTTAAAAATGAATTCCATGTAGGAAAAACTATCTTCAATCCAGCTCTACCAATAATTAGATTGTTAATTTGATAATTATCTACCATAAGAGTAGATTGTACTTATTGTCAGATATAGTTAGTTCCTGCAGGTTCAATTTCCACTGAGGTCAAGTTTTTTATCTATTTCATTTATAAGAACATTACTTTTCTCTTACTACGTGTCTGTAAATGCTCCTCTTTTTTTACTTTCTATTGCATCGTTTTCATGTTTTAAAGATGAACATTTCAACTCAATAGATGGGAAAATATCTATTAAAAAAACAACATAAATTCCAACTCTTTTCCAACTCAAATTGCACGTCTTTTCTCCGATCAAAATCCGCTCTGAAAGATGTCGCTCTCGTGAGAAGAAATACTTCGCTCAATTCGAGCGGACTTTCGCTCTTCCAAATTTAGCCTGTATTTTTCATCATAATTACTATCAATGTCTAATAATATAACTGCAATTATATAGAAGGACATCAAGTCATAACTGTTTTTCTTGTATGCTTAGTCCTACATAATTATGATATAAAAGGTTTTAATGCAACCTACAATGACATAAATAACTATTGCTGGACAACAATGATCTCGTCTACGGTACAAGCATAACAATCAAGCTGACAAGTCGAATGTTGGCAACCGCAGACAGGTCGCACTAATTATGGACTGAGTGAAATGAATTGAAACAAAACTTGGCTGTAGTATAAGCCATAAATATAGCGTTATTTACATTGTCAACGAACTAAAATAGGTCATATGAAGGAATGTATGCAAAGACGAGTAGAGGGAAGAAAGTTTAAAAAACACATGGCAGTGCCAAACCAAGATAGAAATATACAAATAGAGGGTGCATGGGGAAAACGATCAAAGTCCAGTTCTGAAAGTTGTGAGAAAAACGCATTTTAAACTCTTGAATTTGAATTCACTCATCTTTGCCTAAGCCGAAAAGATGCCTAAAGGTTAAAAAAAAAAAAAAAATCAATTCAAGTGCTTACACTCACTACTTTTAAAAATGGACTTTGATCGTTCTTCCCTTGTACCATTCAAATGGGTTTTTGTTGATGGTTGCCCTTCGGGAAACATCGTTTCCCATTTTTATCTACAGCTCGTCTACGATCAAGATTCCTCACTGTACAATAATAAATATGAGAGATTTATTTTGTTAGTTTTCTTAAATTATTTCTTTCTTCAGCAACACCTGTTTGACACTTATATTCTGTGTAGATAGATCTTTATAAGATCAACATTTCCGATCGCAATAGTAAAGAAAACGTCAAAAGTGTTGTACCATCTACTGTTATTTATCTCTGATTCAATAGCAACGCTGAGTGAGTCCAAAGTCAAAGAGATGACAGCCGTTCGGTAGAAACACACAAAGATAGGCATCACATTTTTCGATTATTCCAATTTTGTTCTAAGTAACAAGGGCGTTAAACGACCTTTGACTCACCCTGTAGAACGAAATAAAAAAATACTTTCGCAACAACTCATCCACAAGTAACACCGTATTAAAGGATTTACATCGGCGTGGGTTTGAATTCCAGATCACAGACAAATCTTCCGGTAAACTCTTAGTATACAGAGTGCTGCAAAATAACACCGACAAACCTACCTCACGAGATTCCTGACATGAAAATAATTTTAAAAAAGGTATAGACCATCGATGGTGCATAAATGTTTCGGCGCTGTGGGCATGAACTAGACTTCTTACCGTATCACTATAGATGATGGACGTAGTTAGTCTACCGCCATATAACCGGTAATGACAGTCTCTTTTACTGATAAATACACCAAACACTCATTGAAATGTATGCAATTCTTACTCCTTTTGTTAAGCAACCAAGCATCATTTAAAAAAAAAAACGTCCCGCAAAGAAAAAAAAGTTGTTTGAAATATCGACCCGGCACAAACAAATCATTGTTACTTGGTGGAAAGTAGTCCCATTAATGCTTATTTCGACCCACTATTTACTCCGCAGAATGTCTGGAAATCCCTTGCACAATTTTGGAATGTGCATTTTTGAGTAGAGCAGATCTCAAATATTCGACAGTGCCATGCCCCTTCATTTCTATTGCTAATGGTATTGTAAATATGAAGCTCTAAATCGGGACGGGCGTAACCCATCGTGCTATTACCGCCCATACACTTCATTTTATTTTATCTTTATGAAGCTCTAAATCTCATTTTCCCATGCTTGCGGTAGCTTATAGCGCCGGAACGAAACATTTATGCACTCTCGATGGTCTATATATTTTTTATTTTCATGTCAAGAAACTTGTGAGGTGATTTTGTCAGTGTTATTTTGCAACACCCTGTATATCCTTAAGTTCAGCTAAATTGTAAGTTTAGGAATATAGATAGTATTCATAAGAGAATTAACTAACTTTACTACACATGAAATTCATATAACATTTAATCGATAATTTTCAGGAACTGTTTCCACACGAACCTGAGTTCATTTCACCAGCAAACTCCCATTCAAACTGAATAGTGCAGACACATTTTTAAAAAGGAAAGGAAAAAGCACACTGGAACTATGGAAGTTAAACAAAGGAATTCGTTATAGTACTGATAGAGATAGGCAAATCATCAAAGATCAGAGTAAGCGAGTGACAGCTGGACAGAAGGTCCTCATATAACTTTTCTACAACACACAACGCGGTTTGGAATTAGCGTCTGATGTCTCACGTAGGAAGGAAGTTCAGATAATCCCCCAAAGAACATGTATTTTTGAGAATTTTGCATCTCTGGACTTTATACAATCTGACAACTACAGTCCGTCTTTGTTTTTAACATTACTCTTGCACGTCGAAGAGAATGAAAGCTATTCACTAGCCAGGGCTTTGGTATAGGTATCAGTTATCATCCCGACATTCGCTCGGTGAACGTGAAGAAACACTATAAAACCTCTATGCCCAGCAACAGCAGGATCCAGCCTTGAACTCCTCTCCAGTGCCGATCATAAGTCCGCATTGTTTACCTTTTTTGATTGTGCTTTGTTGAAAACACTTTGCCATCGTAAATCTTTAGGTTCAGGTTTCTTAGAAGATGATGAAAATAAAAAATGTTAGGATAAAACAACAAAGTCACACCAGCAAGAAACTTATCACTTTCTTCTACTCGCCTGTTCTTAACAACTGGATCGCAAAGACTGGGTAGCATAATTCTTTTATTTCATGGATATGAAATAGAACTACATGCAAAACAAATAAATCCAGAAGAAAAAAATAGAATCCTGACTGTTAGAACCAATTTCCGATTTAAGAACCTTCAGCAAAGAGCCACGTCTAATTGTGTATTATTAGTATGATTCGCACTCATACCACTGAAATAATTAGTTCTTGCCGCTAAGAAAGATAAATTAGCGAAAACAGTTCACAATTTTTACTACTCCATTTAAATATTACAAAATAACAACGATTCCCTACCATGATATTGATGACATCTCTTCTCCAAGTGGCCCGTTGAATCAAACAACAGCAGAGCCAAGATTTCTTTTCTTGAAACATAAATATTAGATGCTCATAAGAGAATGTTTATCGTGTACAAGACCCACGCAAATACATCTAGAAAAAGAACAGCTTATATTTTTAATCTAAAGCCACGCTTCCAGATGCGTCTCTACTCACAATCAGTCGAATGACCCGAAGTTTGATCTAGAGTAACCATAACCATTTTCATGAAAAGACTAACATTTAAATATGCCCAACATCCGGCACACTTTTCAGATTTTCAAACATATCTCTCTTCAAAATAATAATGACGATTATTTTTCATTCATTTATCTAAAAGGGTTTTAAAAAATGAAGCAGTAGTATTCTCTGGGCGGCGCGCCAAGTGAGAAAAAACATCCACATGCTACACGTTTATTAAAAAAATGGTCGCTAAAAATAAGCACTTGCCAATATTTTGCCATTCGTGTTAAGGTTCAAACTAATTTGTAGATGACGGACATGAAAGACTTTATTTGGGCTCCACCTCCTAACATAATCTATATCCTTTACAACACACTGTAAATAAGCAGTGAAGATCTATATATACAAACACATATTAGAAACACGTTAGCAAAACAAATAACACTACAATGCCTATTTTATAACCAAGCCACAAGTGGGTAAATCTGAAAACAGTCAATCCAACAAGTACAAGGCAATTATTTGCTTGCAATGCGAGAAGCAAAAGAAATGTAGAATTAAATTGCGAGTTCAGATATTATATAGATACACGCCTAACAAAAATGGGAAAGAAACAGATTTACCTGACCTGTTTCGAGACCAAAATGGAAAGTAAACATCACATTAATCATTCCCAAGGCTATAGCCATGACAAGTTAACAGCATCCTCTAACGTCTTCAACTCAGCCGTGTTCCTCTCATCTTGGGCTTCCGTCAAAAGGATGCGGCAGACGCAACACAAGGCTGTGGCTGAGAGCTACGACCACTTAGCGATGAAAGGCTCTATTGGAAAACCAACTGTTATGACCTGTTCATCACAACTAACGACAGATCAGACCATATCAAACAAATCACTCAATCATCAGTTGTTTGGAGAAATCTGGACACAGCCAGATGGACAAGCTAACGAAACGTAATATCGCAAATGAGAATTACAAATGGCAAGGGTTGATATGTGGTAGTCTCGCTTAGTCATCGAAAATGACATTACCATCGGTAACTTGTTTAAACAGCGAATTAGCAATACAGATACACAAATACTCACGGTTATGTGCAAACAGAGTACTATGAATGGTAAGGTTAAGAAATATTCAATTTTAAAATTATGGCTATTCGGAAATCAAGCTCCGGTGAGCTGTAATAAATAAAGTAATCAAGAGTACCACAAAATTGTTAATATATTGATAGCTAGGCTATTTTTCCTCAAAGCTTCATCCGCATTCAAGGTGGTAACGGATGAAACTAACGTGTTTGGTCATTTGTTGTATAGTGAACGTAACGGAGCATGGCCTCCACTTCATGCAAAATAACGCGATCGATCTCTTATAGCGATCGTAACGGAGTACGACCTCCATGCAAAATAACGTGCTCCGTCGCTTGTTGTAACAGAGCACTAGATTTTCCATTTCTTTTCACACGGTTCATATTAACTTACTCTGCAATCATCTCTGGTACAAATCTTGTAATTGATTTTTAACTCACTTCCCATCATCCGATATCTTTGAAATTTTGTAAACTTGCTTGCTTCCCATGACAATATAATATTCAATCGTTACATATATGATAGAATAATCCAATTAACTGTAATTTATTAATAAAATAATTGGAAATTATCCTTGAATGCACGCAACGCCGCATCTATTGTGTGAAGTTTGGGTTGCCTGTCTCGCAGGGAGTTTAATATTAATATATTATACACAAAAAAGTTAATAAAAAAGGATTTTTTTGAAAAATAAAACGCTTTTTAAAGATGGACTAAAAAGTAAAAAATAATAAATTGCATTAATCTTATGAATCGGAAAATAAAAGAGTGGGAGCTCTTGCTTGCCTTATCATAAAATCATAACATCTAAGCGCACTTACGCTTATATTTTCCGATTCATAAGATTAATTCAATTACTTAAAAAAGCGTGTTTTTAAATCCTTTTTTATTAACTATGTTTTTCAAATAGAGTTGCCGTCCGAATGGTAAGAAACATCACAAGAATTCGTCCTTCTCGAAACTTTCGACGCAATTGCACAAAGAACCGTCGGCACTCATGAACTTTTATTTGAAGAAAGCACTTGAGAGAGCGAACTTCGCACCTGGAAGATCCTCAATCTTACTGGTCATGTTGAAGGCTGAGGAACTGAAAGCAGCAGAAATTCATCGAAGAATATCTGTTGGGTACGAAATGGTGTCGAAATTTTTCAGAAGGACTAATTGATGTTCATCATGAGGCTTACCATTCAAGCGGTAACTCTCATTGAGAAAGGAATGTAAAAACCTAATGCTCCGTTACGACCAGTGATGGAACACGAGATTTGCACAAAGTCGTAGTAGTCCGTCATACGACCATGAATGCGGTTGAAACTTTCTGTAATAATAGTATAAGTATTAACATAGCTCTTATATATGCTGTTACTCTTGTTTACTTTTTCTAAAGCTCACACAAAGTTGATTTCCGAATAATCAAATAACTTACAATAACTTGTCCTGTTTTCTCCCCCCCCCCCGTGGTCTACTTGTTAAGGTCGATAACTTCGAATAGGCACTGAGAAGGCATGCAGGTTCGAGTCCTGCTGCCACTCATCGGGCGAATCTGGGTATGGTATTTAGACAAAGGCCCAGGTATGGTATTTTTCTCTTTTTTGCCCCAATAGAGTGCTCAGCTGAAGGAGTCACTCTCACTGTTATGCATCCTAAGTCAACGATGCCTAAAGGGCACCCAGTTCCAGAGTCAAATCAGATCAGATCTGTGACAAGTTTTGGTCATAGATACCAGTCCAACCCTACCTTAAATCAAATAATATTTAAATTCAACAATGCGCACGACTGATAAACTTGTGAATGGGAAGGAAACTTGATGTTTCTCTCGAAATACCATAGTGCTAGCCAAGAAAATAGTAGAATATTCTACACTAAGATACAAGGATAAGAGTATCGAAAGTAACTTCAGGTAACAGCAACCGCTTTAATGACACCTATAACGTGCGATAAGACGTTTCACCAATACTATTTTACTTCCTCTGCTGCTGTTTTAAAACTAAAGTAAACATTTGGTTGGCAGAACAAAATGCGTGATTCTTGTCTCTTCTGAAAC
This sequence comes from Lepisma saccharinum, assembly GCA_022664845.1. Taxonomy (NCBI): domain Eukaryota; kingdom Metazoa; phylum Arthropoda; class Insecta; order Zygentoma; family Lepismatidae; genus Lepisma; species Lepisma saccharinum. Next base: position 13,679 of record JAGDQP010022354.1, read on the forward strand.
TCACCAGTCATAGACTTGCTTTCTGGAACTCCAATTATTCTTGTCAACTAATCCAGCAGTTATCGCAAACACAGCGCGGTGACTTTTGAAGAATGCCATGAAACTTGTATCTCACGTTTCAGTAAAACAGAAACGAGTACAAGAAAATGAACAATATTCGGAGTGACAAGCCATTTCCCCAAACAGACACGTACATAAAGAACTTACATATTGTTCCATGAACTATTGAACAGCATCCAAAACTCAAATAAGTCGGACACAACTTTTATTTTTACCACTATCTCTTAAAGTCAAGGAACAAAATGACATGAACAGATTACATTCATGAAAACCAATTTGTTGCCTAATCTTTAATGTTTTTTTCTCACATGTCACATATAAGAGCCAAGTCCTTATATAGAACCATAACAAAGCAAAACCAGTCAGTTCTTAGATAAAGAGGAACCCATAAACTACTTTACAAACACAACGAGTAATATCGAAAGAAATAAAAAGATCCTTTCCTTAGATATGAAACCAATTCTTTCTCCAACGGCACATAAAATACAACTAGGTCCCCTATACTTACCAATCAACAAACACTGAACGAAAAAAAAGCTACTCAAGAAATAATGGACCGAATGACTTTCCAATTGTTTTCTTCACAACATGTATTAGTGAAGAGACATTTCATTCATATGGCATTAACACTACAAGCAAGGGATGTAGATTTTTAAAAGCTAGATAACATCTGTTTTGTTAATTGCAAAATACAAGAACCTTCAGTGCAATTATTCGGCGAATTTTCCGCTGCCTTTCTATTAAAAAACAATATCACTGCAGAAGAAAGGTAACTCAGTACTTCAAATAAATACTGTACTTGGGTGCACTATATTGTGCTGACTTGCAGCTCAACGAAGCAACCAGCCGACTTTAAATCATAAAATTAGAAGCATAACAATGTAAATTACGCTACAGTAAATAAACACTTACACTGTGCAATATATCCTGGTTTATATGATACATAACATATAACTCCAGTCATGTCTACTACCGGTACTGTATTGCAAGCAGCACGTCATTTCATTGACAATAATGTGGCAGAGAGGGCAATTTGCGCGAGATGGTGCACAGAGTGCACGGCGAACTGAATCGTGCTTCAATGAACTACGTCAAGTTTCGGTTTCGTTTGTGCGATGGTTGCATGCTATGATCGCAAGCAACTGCTGCACGCGTCACTGCATTCACAGTGCAGTCGGTTTAGTTTGTGCATCGGACGCATGATGTCACATGCAACTGTTGCAACGAATCCTCGGAGACCAGTCAAGCTACAGCAATCGCATGCGTTGCAGAGTATTGCCCAATTTACATTTGTGTTTTATTGGGAACTATTTTGTACCAAATATGAACTTCAGAAGAGATGAGGATTGAAAGCTACGTCAAGAATTGGACGAAAATGCTATGAAATTGTTGGTAAAAACAGAAAGAAAGATGGGAAGGGCGTAAGCTACAGTGCTGTTACCGCCCATAAAATTCATTTTACCGAAAGAAAGAGAATGCATGCAAAGATGTAATGGACATGTAGTAAGTTTGGTATTCAATAGATGGCAGCAGAGTATAGCAGGCAATTTGAAGTAACTCTATTGTTTTATATTGAACGAAAGTTGAGTTTAATTTAAAATGATGTTTATATTATTATTATTATAATTGTTTGCAATCATGTCTAAAACTCTGCTACTGTAAGAAATTGTTTACAGAAAGATCTTGTAATGCACGAAAAGTAAATCATATAAATGTATAAAACCTACTAAGGTGTCGCGCGCGCATCAAACGCACCAACGAAACTACCCCACTTTATGCTTCTGTCGCACGCGTTCGCTGAATGCGGTCATTGCATACGACCGTCGCCAAAACGAAACTGCACCTTAAGTCATGACTCATGACCGACAGAGACGTCCGTTACCATGTCAACTGTAGAAAATTGTCCAAAGAGATAACCCCATGGCTGAAGATGATGGATGGCACAAAAATGTTCACAACAATGGTGTTGAAACTCTTCAGGACTGTTGAACACTTTGGTGATTTGCCATTGAAGGAGAAGATAATGCTATTCTGTAATTCATGTACAGTATTAGCTTTCCTTTATCCAGGCAACATGTGGGCTGCTTACTGTCACATGTACAGCCGCTGCATTCAGACAACTATCTATTTTTTTAAAAAAAAATCAGTAAATTAATGGCAATTTGAATTTCATAGTATTCCACAATTCATAGGTATACTACAATGGTCAGTACGTTCTACGACTCTCACCCGCTTCCATCTTGTGACGCATCAGACACTGCGCATAGTTATTTGTGTAATTTCGACATATTATTTTGGCAACAACCAAGAACAAATAATTGCTAGGATATTTTCAACATTGTTGTTCATCTACAAGCGATTTTCGAAATCGAAAGTGAATTGCTTCTCGACTTTCTTGTTTTCAAGACTGTTCTGTGGTTTCAATATATAAAACCATTATTCGTTTTTCATAACCGCAAAATTGTTTTGAAAGCCGCACTGTTAAAAGAAACAGCACTATATCTCAGCCACCTATATTAACACTGTTTAATGGTGCTGTATATATACAATTTGGACATGTACAATTGTACATGTGCATGTAAGAATGGAAACTCGACATAGTTCTTCTAGCACCCAACTATTCACATTAGCTGAGCAGTCTCTAGAAATGTTAAGTGTATGTAGGACGAAGTGTATTTAAAAAATGTATCTTCAGAAGAACAGCACGACGCGTGCCTAGTGATTTCATAGGTATGGATGAAGTTTGTTGGAAGTTTTTAGGCATGAGTATAGCAGAAGCATCACCTTGTTTGAGATACAGTGTGTAATGCGTGTGATGTGTGCTATGTATTTGTTTTCAAATGCTGCTGTGTGTTTTACGGCCACTATGAACGGAATCTGTTTGTGTTTGCACGTGTTCGTCGTAAAGTGCAGCCATAAAAGATACGCCACAAGAACCGCTCCAAATGTGAATGATATTTATACAAGTACAATGAAAAACTCTTTCTCTCGAAACGCCGTAGGGGAAGATCCAAAGCATTCTTCTCGCTCTCGTTCGTTTCTTTATCTGATATGAATTCTCTTGTTCGTTGATTTTCTGCTGAGAGCCAGCTTTTGTTTCTGGACAGGCTAAAAGATTGTAATTTGTATAGTTGGAGAAGCAAGCATTCGGTAAATTGTTTCCGTATTTCAAGTCAAGAAACTAATCCAATTAATAGGCCTGTTCTAGATTTTACTTCAACTCTCTTTATGAAGGGATCTTGGGTGTGGTAATATGTCGATTGCCAGTCTCTGGAAATACAAAGTGTGACAATTAAATAACGAGACTAAGAAGTATCCTTCATATTCTTCTATTTTTGAACCAACTGCATATCACTGCAAGTAGCTAATCCTTGACGTCACATTCCTCTCTTGGCACAAAGACCGCCAGGAATTTGACCAAATTAGACACTGGCAGTTCAGGGATGACAGACAATTGGATTGATCTAAGGCCCTTAGGCATCTATTACGGGAGAGAGGATATTGGAAGGTAGTCGGCCAACGCCTGGTTTGTAGGTACCACTCAGGGATTTACCTGGTATGACTGAGGAAAAATCTAGATAAAGCTGGCAGGATGGCCGACCGTTGATATCGAAGTCAGAACCTACCGATTGCTAAGCCAGCGCTCTACGGAAGGTAGACACGTAGGGTAAAGTAGCCGAATATAGGATACTTTTCGATATGCCCAGATATTAAAGTGTAATGATGGCCTTTAGGTGCCTAAGGTTCAGACTGGGACAGCGGCGGGGATAGGATTTGGGAAGGTGTCGGCCAGGGTCTGTGTTGAAGGTGCCATCCCGGCATCTGCCTAGTGTGACTGAAGGAAACCTCTGGAAAATGTCAGGATTGTCGGCCGCTGGGATCGAACCCACGACCTACCGAATGCTACGCCAACGCTCTACCACTGAGCTACGGCGGCTCGGTGATATGCCCAGTTATAACCACTTTGGAATAGTCCAGAACTCTCTATATTTTCAGTACAAACTTTTTAAACACTTACTTTTACTACTGTGTACTAAATAAATATCTAAAAGATTTTTCTTTTCAAAATAAGTATTTTAAATTGAACGGGAAATACCTTATGTCCTGGCACTAATCTTGGTGATAGCTACCATTGTTTTTTCCTCATACTTCCTTGTAGAGACGTGTATATTCTTTATTGTCGATATACTTAAAGGATATGTATATATTTTACGTGTGTGCGACGACACACTAACAACTGAGCAACCAGAGCATACGACCAATCTCTGTGTCCTCTCTCTTTCTGGACTCGACCGAGAGGACGACCATCCTGACCAGAGTTTTTCATTTTTTTTTCAGTCAAACCAGGCAATTGCCGGGATGATGGCTCCTTCAGATATTCTTTCCCCTACCCTATCCCGGCCTGCGCCTCAGGTGCCTAAAGGTCATAACTAAATTCAAAAATTCTTCTGGACTCAACTCATCCAGTTAGTGTCTAGTGGCGTTGAACACATCGCTTTCCACAATGTGTGAAGATTTTATTTCAGGAATCTTTCAGCAAATCGTGAAGCACGAAAGAGTTCGTTAATAATATCCTTTCCACAAAGATCCTGCTTTTTCTCAGTCGTATCAAACAAATACCGGGACGGAATCTACAAAACCAGGCCTTGGCCGACTGTCTTCCAACATCCTCTCCCAAACCTTATCACGGCCTGGGACTGAGCCTGAGATACCTAACCATAGAAAAAATTCAAACAACGATCCTGTGGATGTTTAAAAACGCACAGTAAAATTGGTCACAGCAGTGAGTGGATCACCCAGTTGCCAGCTGGGTGTTACCCTGATGACCTGGTAGCTCAATTGGTAACAGCCGATTGGCATCAGGATGATCCAGGTTCGATTGCCAGTTGCTGTAGGAACATATTCCTTTATCATCTTCGATTCGTTGGGGTCATTGCATCGATAAAGCAAAAATAGCAGAGTGAAGTTCCCATCAAGATAGGTTAAGATATATCAACACTACTTGAATCGCATAAGCTTATTAAAAGATAATCTTGACGACGTACACTGAAAAGGAACCAAACCCTGAGTCACCTTATGTTGATCTGGCAGAACAGAGCTTCTCTGCTGGCAGATACATCGTCAAACATTTAGCGGTACTCTTCGGCTTGGCTTTGTGATCTATTCTGGTCGCACCTTTATTTCTTTGGCTGCCTAACGTCCACAACAACTTCCGGCAACAAAACCTCGCTCTCACACAAAGCGATAAAGCCTAACCACTTCCTGCATTGTAAGAGAGTTACATTCAAGATTTCTCTGCTGATAAATCAATCCAGGTTACCAGCAGCGAAGTGACGGCGATGTCTTTTCAAAAGCCTCCAGAACAAACGTGTGCGTGCACAACATACAACTACTCTCTTTAGTCAGAATCAACAAATTTTCTTAAATTGTAACTACTACAAGAATTAATGGTTTAAAGGCAGCAGCACCTCATGTATTCATTGTAATTCTGATTGTTCAAGCGGCTGAAAAGCGTTACAATTTTAAGCTAACTCGAAAGAAAGAAAACAAGAATGAAACTTAATTTTATAAATTATTAGTTGATTTACCCATCTGTTGGTGCGGGATGAATAAAATATGTTGGCAACAGTCATCGGGACTGTCACCAATACTAGCTTTCTCATGGCGGGCTGCGCCTACAACTTCGGGAGTTTTTGAGGCTGCGCCCCTTTATCGTAACCAGACTGTCCCTATAGGGGAGTTTTGTCCCATTTATTATAACGTACCTACTCGTGATTGTAGACCTTCAAACCAAATTTCCTTCCTCTAGCTCAAACGGAGTGGAAAATTTTGGGGGGCGGCCATTTTGAATCCAAGATGGCGACTTCTTAAAATGTAATATTTTCTTAAACTACTTTTGATAATACACCTTTATGCCAAATTTCGTATTTCTAGTTCAAACGGCGTCGAAAATGGTTTTGGGCGGCCATTTTGAATTCAAGATGCCGACTGATAACTTCCCACACGGGTCCAATACCTGATCATGTGAGAAAAATCATTCCAATCGGTCAAGCCGTTTTAGCGTGATGCTCACGCAACACACTCACTTTCATTACATTCTTTTCTTTAGTTCGAAATGGTTCGTGGTGTCATCAAATCTTGCAACGTTAATTTAGCTCATTTTCCGACGTCACACAATGATGGGCATTTGCACAACGACGTAAGTCGGGTGACAATACAATATTTCATTGTTACTTTAATATATTTCTATACATTTATATATTTTAAAGCTTTTTTTTTTTTAATATGGACTTCTTTATCCTAAAATAAATACTAGCTTGGATTTGATTGGTTGCAAAACACTTTAGAATTTGGATCACCAACCATTTAGCTTGAGAAAAAGTATCCAAACACCGAATTAACTCGAAAAAGATAATATAAAAGAACTTTTTAAAGACATACTTTCCTTAAACAATTCGTACTAAAAGTAAAACAAATAATTTGGTTTATGCATGACTAAAGAGAAATGCATGGGGAGAGCTCAAATATACAGTCACTTTACAAATTCTTTAACTTCCCCCCTCCCCCCAAAGCTTTTCTCTTTACTCATGCATAGTCAATTTCTGTAAAATTTACTTTAAATTGATAATAATAATCATGATTATCAGTGTCCTGCCCGGAGCATACGGCCCGAAAGGCTCTGGGCAAGGTGAATTGATTAAGGTTAGTCATTGCCTTTCACTGAGTGGAAATAATGTCACAGCAAACTTGATATAGATGAAGAGAAGGTTACTGGGTAAAATTAAAAGGCCAACGACCTCATATACCACCTTAATCGTACACAAAATTCTGGGAAACATTGTGGGGAAAAGTCTGGCACTTGAATCTTGTCAGTATTAATACACTCGGTAGGCATCCGGAAATATCTGGATGCCTTTCCGAGCCAGGCACCACTACCTGTTTATATGCTATGCAAATGCAACTCACATTCCCTTTCCAACACAAAAAATGCTTTTCTGCATACGCCGTTTGTTGCAGTTGTGACTCTTATAGAAAGGTTTCACTAGGAACGATAATCGGCACGACAGTTGCCAATTGGCCTCGAAGTCTTGCACACAATGTTGCCAGATTCTTCCTCTATTGTCACCTACATCTACGACTCCCCTCAAAATACAAGAAGCGAACAACAGCCAAGATACCAAACACACAAAAAGGAACTGTGGGTTACAACCAGGCATCTCAAAGCAAATATAACTCGTCAGTAATGTCAAAGAGCAAATGCAACTTCCTAACGTGGACGAAACTGAAAGGACGAATAAATTAAACAATCAGGAATCTGCAATTTCATTGTCCATAATTTTTTTCGTCTTCAAATACAACGGCAAAGTTCCACTATCTATTTTCTCTTCACAAGAAAGGAAAAGATCACTGGGCGTTTCAAGGAATTCTGTGTCATAATAGTCTTAAATGAACAACAATAGGTCCAAATACAGAAAAGAAAATCACCAAAAGCGGACATTCTATAGACAGAAACAAACCCTCAAACTTTTAAAAATTGAGATAACCCTATAGTAATGATTCGCAACTATTATCCTATGTTCGTCACAAAAGCACCTCACCGATATTCTACATTATGAATTTTATCTACGGCCCGACAAAGAAACCACTGATGGACTATTTATTTAGCTATATTTTTCTTTCGACAACTAAAAGGAACTAACCCACAAGACAACCTGAACTGAGAAAAATGCAGTTAAACATAAGGCATTTACAAAAACATATTACATACTTCTTGCGATATGCAGGAACAAAATATGGACCTTAGGAACTTTTTAGCTATTGAATTATTCATAGATTGAATGAAGTAATTGTAGTTAGAGCTGCGATTCTACAATTGCAAAGGCTCCGGTTCCTTGGTAATATTTGGTTCATGATATATAATTTTGGCATGGGCTGGCAACACTGATAACGGGGTTCCTGGGGAATCTCAATTGTTAGATATGATAATTATTTCTTTATAGACACACTTATATTCAACTGTTGGAGAAATTTCATGTAAATAGTCAAGGCATAAGCCCCCTTGGCCCCCGCGCCTTAAGAAAGTTCTCTGCTTATACACAACATTGTTCGCTATTGCATTTTGCCCTTCCCCATAAAGAAACACTTAAATTCAAATATTAGGGAATTTAGATGTAAGTATTCTGAGAGCAAGCCCCTGCCCCCCTCCACCCCCCGAGCTCCTTACGAAACTTAACTTTGCATATACACTATTGTTCGCTATTTTATTTACCCTTTCCCTTAAGACAAACAATTATTGTATACTATTAATACATTTTGATATAAGTAGTCGGGGGTAGGCTCCCTTGGCCACCCCGGATGCCTGCCTGTCATCGCCCATGCACGTGCGCTTTGACTGAGCTAGTCTGTAGCTAAGACTTTTCGAACGACACCCTAGCATCTCTCTACACCTTATGGTTCATGGGATATATTTTTGGCATGGACTGGAAACACTGACAACGGGGTTCCTGTGGAGAGGGAACATTTGCAGTATGTTCATATTATGTCAAACAATATGGAACGTTTTGTTCAGCTACGACTAAAATAATGGAAGCAAGTTTGAAAAAAAGTAATTTTATAGAAAATAGGCTGGCAACAATGGAAAGTTGGTTGCTTGGCAACGTAGGCCCTCTGTGTTTTCGTATTGTGTCGAATAATGTCTATGTTAAGTTTGGCGCAGTCAGGTTTAACTGAATGGAAGCAAGTTCAACATATTTTTTTAAGAAAATGGGCTGGCAACACTGAACCACAGCACCACTCAAGATGGTTCTGGCGGTCCTGAGCTAGTTTAGTCAAGACCTTTCGAACGACGCCTCAAGCATCTCTCTACACCTTGTAGTTCCTGAGATTTAATTTCTGGACACGGACGGACAGGATAAGTGGGGTTATAAGGTCCCTTCTAGCTTGCTATAACTTTGCTATCAAAGGGACCTAAAATGTAAATATATTTCCTGTGCGATGTGCACGCGCCGTGAGCGCCCTGACGGATGCGGTGGTAGCGCTTCACATATTCTCGACCTACGGCACGAAGGTGGTGATCAGTCTCACACTCGACCGCCTTTACCTCTCAAGGTGTCCAGAAGTGCTAAGAACACTCTGGTACTCGATTTGACAGGACAATGAGTACACCTCTGAGAGCCAAACCTGGAGATACTGAAGAAAAATATCCAGCGTCCAGACAGAGATTTGAACCCACGGCGCCCAATTCATGGTCAGATGTTCTGAATTGAACTGCGGCGACTCCTAAATAAATAACATAAAAACTATCAAATAGAATGAAGCAGTTTTACTTATAGTGTTAATACACCTTTTAAAACTAAAGGTTGTTAATAGGTTTGACCACAACATCCAGGAAGTAAATACTCGTTACAGAACGCCTGAACTCTCCACCGTTGCTACTTGGTCGGCAAAAGCTATCTTGTATATTTGCAACTCGCAATTAGCGGTCGTATGCGTCTGGCTGATCAGCACGCAAATGCTAATTTTTTCTTAGATAGGAACAAACAAAGAAGCGAAAAAGAACGACTTATTCTCAAACGATACAGTGAAACCTATTTTCAAAGTATTAAAAGAGACTTGAAACAGAAGTTAAACTAATCATTGATATGGCATCTTTAAGAAGTGAAGATATAACTATATCCAGGGTTTAGGAAGTGAAGACATAACTATATCCAGGGTTGTAGTCAAAGGTATAAGGAGGTATACGCCCATATACTTTCTGATTAACTTTACACATTAGCGTATACCTTCTTGTTTGCAACCCTTTATGCATATAGTTTCATTGTTATTGCCTCACTGCATGATCAAAGCATTCTGCGTTTTTTGTTTTTGTAGAAATTATTTAATCCCAATATTTAATAGAAACATGAATACAAATTTAATTGAAACATAGTCTCCACTTAAAGATTCATAAGAAATTCACAGCG
>JAGDQP010022355.1:0-30523 GCA_022664845.1 Lepisma saccharinum
ATATGGCGAATGTGGGATACACTATATCCATTGGCCGTATTCCACTGTAACCCATGCAAATGATGTGTGAGCCAATCTACTTGTGTTTGATATGCAGCAGCTAAATCACAACGTTCGCAAGGTAATTTCAAAAGACTATGAAATATCAAGGTGGCATCACATGCAACTAAACAAAATTCTCTAATAATGTATTCCTTAGGGGAAATCTTAAACCCTTGAAAGTCAATGATGTACTGTCTTGCACTAAGTACGCGTGAACTAGTCACAGTTTTGTTTTGTTTTACAATTACAGGTATAATTTGTGCAATGCATTCAGGGTCTCGAATAAATTGACAAATAACATTAAACAAGGTAGTTTTCAAAATATGTGAATGACCCTGCTGTACAAAAAGTTCATAATAGTCTTTGAAAAGTTCTGGATCATTCAAATGACTTTGAATATAGTTTGCAATAACAAATCCGGTATTCCAAACGTACATGCAATTATGGGGTTGATGTAAATTACACTCAGCGCATTCAATAGGATTATTTTGTAAATAAGTACTTACGGTGTTCAACACACACTTGTCCAAAATATATTCACCAATACAGTATGTACACTGAGCCATAATATCCACTAAACAAAAACACAATGTCCACTACACAGTTCCAGTAAATAGGATGGTCCACTACACAGTTCCAATAAATATAAGGCCAATAATTATAGTTCCAATGAATATAATGTCCACTACACAGTTCAATGTCACTTCGCAAACACTGTCTCTTAGCAATATGGCGACGAGTGGCAATCTTTTTCCAGCAATGCTTCTTTCAACTTCCAAACACAAGTTTTCATCAAGTGCTGTAACGCCCAATCCAAATTTTTTGCAAGGTTCACACCATCAGGATGAGATTCCAAGTACACAGCAAACAACTTCTGTTGAGTTTCCGGATTCTTCAAAATATCTACTGCTTTGTTGTTTAGCGATGATTGTGTTTCCTCCCACGGAATTGGAATAAACGAAAATCCATCTATACCCATGCAAGCATGATCACGTTGACTACCTTTTCCCTTAAAACATCCCCAGCATATAAGATGGTTGCCGGGAGTCCAATCGTTAATAGCACGCCAAATGCATGCTTCGTCGATCCATCGGGAAGTACACTTACACGATGAAATAGTAGGTTTCACAGAGGCCTCGACTTCCGCGGCAGCTGTAACTAAGGCACTCTCGTCAATCTCTGCAAATGATGCCATGGCTATCTTCTCACAAACTGACTTCCTTCCACTTCAACTGCTATCACACTATAACCCTTCAACCAATCATGTATGTTCACCATAAAAACAAACTCATTGGATTACTACACGCAACATTCTTGCGCATTTTCCTTTCATTCGTTTCTCATGCGCATGAGCTTCAGTCCTAGAATGTCGTTTAACCAAATAATTTTGTTCGTTAATACCATTGTAGTATGCACTTTTATTCATCAATTATTATTATTCATATAATGTTATATTAATTTTCATATATACTCCGTTTCATTGTACTAAAAAAACACTAATAAGAGGTACCTAAATCTTCGTAATATTGACGAGTACTTCAAGTTTCTTGCATTGATATCAATGATCAACAATAATAATTTTATTTAAAAAAATCATTTCCACCCTTTCTGCTTCTTTTCTTCAACTAAATTGGCGTTCAGCCCTAGGCGATGACTTCATTATATCTTCTTGTGGTTCGGGTTACAAATTAAAAAATTTTCTTCCTAATTTTTTTATGTTTTCATCATCAACAGAAAAGGCAAAAAGCCTTCAGGGGGAGTACGATTCTCTGTTCCAAGCCAGGGAAAGGGGCAAGAAACAAAGGTCAAGGGTTAAATTGAATTTTAGTTTTTAATTAGTGAGCTGTCAATGCACGGAGTGAATTTGTCTGGTAACAGCCAGAGTCTCATGCAACAAGCTCGTGTTTAATTAATACGTAATTAAATCATGGGGTACGTTTGTCTGTCTACTCTACTTCGCAAGCTGGTAGATTTGATGTACTTATACAAGGTACTTAACGGGAATCTTAAAACTGAAGAGTTAATATCTAAATTTTACTTCCGTGTTCCCTTGCGAATAACCAGAAATAATAACCTGCTTCATTGTACCACGCTTAGGTTAAGTATACTGCAGCGCTCCTTATTCCATAGACTAGTAATTATGTACAATACTTGATTCAAATATTGATATTTTCGGATTTGAAAACACTTTCCATCGAACGCTAAATACCAATACTAATATCTATCTATAATCGTCATGTTATTGGTATCACTTGGTGTTATGTGTCGTTTCAAAGTTAATTTAATGTTATTTAGTTTGTAGTAATGTTATTAGTTTGTTATAATGTTATTTAGTTTGTGTAAAATGGCAACTCAAGCTGTATCTGAAACGTAATAAATAAGTAGCTTAATGTGAAAGATTTAGTATGATTGGTTCGATTTAGTAACCTCCTATTGGAAAATAGGAATCAATCTCTCTCTCTCTCTGCTGGTCTAGTGACTACCGTCGCTGACTGCTGATCGTGGGGTCCCGGGTTCGATTCCCGACTCTGACAAGAGATTTTTCCCCAAAGTGAGAGGGGTCTGAAACGGTGCCCATCCAGGTGCAAATGGTAGCTGCTGTGAATAAAATACAGTGGCGATCACAGTTAAGAGCTTCGAATCTTACAACATTTGTCTGGTCTTCCTTCGGGAGAAGCCTCATCCAGTAGTGGTCCCAGGGACGTTACTTTATATGTTATTCCTCTTGAGTTTGCAGACATACAAGCAAGAATGAATGATTGCATGACATAACCAACAGACAGCGATTAGGGTTTGACAGGGGAAGAGGGAGTAACAATTGGTACTTCTACCATACGCTGTGAAGTTACTGTTACTTATTTTGTTCAGTTGAATGTTTTACTTCGGATGTTGTGAATGTGTTTGTGTACTCTGTATTCACTAAAATCCACTCACTGGCATTGTAAATATAAGTAGACGGTTTGTCTATCACAGGTAAGTGGTAACCTCGACGTTACGTAATGCTTTCCGTCTCATTTCGCTTCAGAGTTGCCAGCTTAGCCGATTTTAAGCACTAGAAATTTAGCCAATATTAGTTGATTAATGTTTCTTAGTAATTTTCTCGTGCTTTTAAACTTAAAAAAAATTGATAGTTTTCCATTTTTAACTCGTGAGTTAGTTAGTTTCAATTTACTATTGCTGGCAACACTGGTTCCTTTCAGCACTTGACTACAAATTTAGTGACATTCGAAATAATATGTAAGCCATTGGCAATTGACCTTGTCAGAAAGAATTACGAAATGAAGAGAACGTGACCTTGCCTACAACCATTCTGGTTTTCTTAGTTTTGTTTTATTATAATTCGTAGTCTTTGCATTGGCTAATAATACTATCTTAATTTAGTTCGGTTGACAAAAAGAGGTATTCAAAAGCAACTCTCATATTTGCAGTTACTTACTTACGTACTCTACAGCTTACGGAACTCGTAAGTTCATCGCCACAGTAACAAACGTTCGCCATAGTATTCTACCCTGGGCAAGACTAAGTCATTTTTCATCACAAAAACCTATTTCTTGAAGATTCCTTCTAATATTGTCCTCCCAACGACGTCTCGGTCTTCCCAATGGCCTCTTTCCCTCCGGTTTATCAACCAAAATAGAATATATTCTTCGTTCCCACCCATCCGATCTACATGGCCTGAACATACTAGCCTTCGTGATTTCATTATTCTTATAATGTCGGGTGATTCATACAGTCTGTGGAGTTCTTCATTATATAGTCTCCTTCATTCTTCGGTCAGCTCGTCCTGTTTCGGTCCGTACACCTTTCTCAAAACCTTATTTTCAAACATTCGTATTTTATGTTCATCTGGTAGGGTCGTACTCCAAGTTTCACTACCGTAATGTAGTATAACTGTTCGGTATATTATAAATTTCAGCTTTCTTGATATTAATCGCGAGGTTAGGAGTTTCTGGACTAAATAGAAACATGCGTTGCCCGCTTTTAAGCGACTTGTTATTTCTACACTGCACTCGTTACATATGCTCCCAAGTATTTAAATTTGTTTACTTTCTCTATGTTCTCGTTCTTAATTCTTATGTATCTTCTTCCTTTATTTAGTGCGTTTCGATTTGTTGTGTATTTTATTTTCTCTATGCTTACTTGTAGCCCTGTCTCAGCACACGTTCCTACTAAGCTCTCTGTGTTAATTTGTAGTGAATCTATATCGTCCGCTATTAAATCTACATCATCCGCGTATAGTACGAGTAGTTGATTGAAGTCATTCAACGTTAGTCCTTTTTTGTCTTTTTTTTATTTTTAGAATCGCATATTCTAACGCAAAGTTAAACAGTAGTGGTGACAAGGCATCACCTTGTTTCAATCCGCTGCGAAACTCGAAACTATCTGACATATTATTCTTACTCTGTTTATGGGGTCGGTGAGACATCCTCACTGGTTAAACATGTTTTTCGGAATTCCAAATCACATCAGGATACTGCATATCTTTTCCCTTTCGATAGAATCATATGCTTTCTTAAAATCATTGAATAGCTGGTGAACAGTCCCATTGTATTTCTATTTCTTCTTTAAGATTTGTCTCAAGGCAAAAATCTGGTCCAACATGGATCTTTTTCTTCTAAATCCACATTGGTGATCTCCAATTATTTCATCCACGTACACACTTAGGCGTGCTAGCAGTATATTAGCTACTCAATACTTTGCAACACGTTTTAGGAGTAATGAGATTTCTCGGTAATTATTACAGTCCGATTTATCGCCTTTGATATGCAGAAACCATGTGTGAGAAGAAAAATTGATTTAGGAAATATAATAATACTGCATTATTATTATATAATAATAATATTAATTGACCGTGAGTGATCAGTTTTATGATCCAAATGTTCTTGGACATGCTGAACTGATGAGATTTGCCATTGACCTTCCTCGCATAGAACTTGTTACACGTACTAAGGTGGATTTAAACCTACAGGTTACAACATTTTACGAGTTTCCCATCGAGGGTAGAACAAAGTAGTGTTCGATTTGTAACGGGGTGGTGTGGTTGTGATTTTTTTGCCCTCTCTCTGGTTCTGATTTCTCCCTCCTTCTCTGCAGTCTTCTCTGCGTCTGTTTTCGGAAATCTTTATCAATCCTGGGATATGAACGGGCAGAAAATATGGCATTTTACACATAAAAAAAATTCTTCCCTCTTTTTGGAAATAGCAAAAATTGAACACTCACTGCAAACTAATACAAGTTCTCTCTTGCGGAGAATTTTCAAGTCCAGAGTTGCCTTCGTAAATTTCTGCTGATCCCAGGGTGTATTGTACTAATTTTAGCGGCTCATAGCAGTAATTTGCGTAGTAATGAATCCATATAAATCAGAGATTCCATCGTAACGCATGTGTACGCTCAGACACATTCAAAATGAATAAACATCACTAATGAAGAAATAATTTTAATTACAACACAACGGTTACATAGCACATATTCAGATTTAATTTTTTCTTCGAGATGTATGCAACCCTTCGTACACAGACGTCAATACGGTTGCATGCTAGTACAGGATAACTTCGTCATGATTGAATTTTCTGTGGTCTTACCTCACTCACTGTCAGAGAAGTAGAAGATCAACTCCACTTTCGAATGTGTTTACAGGGTTTGTCCTCAATCGCACCAGGCAAATACTGGGATGGTACAATCAATTTACGTTCTGGCTGGCAAGTGTTGACATGAAGTGATCCAATTTCATAAGAATATAGACATTATTTACAGCTGATTGTCTACACCATTGATTCCCAACCAGAGATACGTGTAACCACCTGGTACGATAAACTGATCATTTAAAAATATGAGAGAAAAACGGATTAATTGAAGATACAGACACATACGTCAACAATTGAGTTGCATTTATGGTCTTTAGGCATCTTTCACTCAGGCCGAGTTAGAGAAGGGAAGAAGGGGTTATGAGAAGGAAATTGGCCAGGATCTAGTTGGAAGGTACCTCGTATTAGCCTGATGTGACTGAGAAGAAAATCTGGACAACTTCAGTTAGGAATTCGGGGCTTCAATTAGGATTCATAGGATTTGAACTAAGAACCTTGCGAGAGTGAAGATAACAGTCTACGAACAACCGCTGGTTATGCGTCAACAACATAACACAAGATACAACAACAACAAAAAAAAGTGAAATATTAATTGACTGTTCTGGCGAGTGTCGAAGTGGGTTTTCTTGATTTGTCCTTGAGAAAAGACCTGCCCTCTTGATTTATGATTTTAGTGAATGGTTGTGATTCCCTTCCTAAATCAGGTGTTGCAAAAACGCCATTAGAAAGGTTATGCAGGATCTTAAAAGGGAAAAGTTTGGGAACCACTGCTTTACATGTGTATCGAAAGCAATAACCCACATAGCACATCATATTCCAGGAATATTCCTCTTTAACTCCCGATGTTCCACACATATTCCTGGCACATTGTGAGTACGCTTGGAGTATTCCTCACAGGTACATTATTTGTCATCATCGAATTAATATGTAGGAAATATTCTTTACATCCCAAAGAATAAAAATATTCACAAA
Source organism: Lepisma saccharinum (assembly GCA_022664845.1). Lineage (NCBI taxonomy): Eukaryota > Metazoa > Arthropoda > Insecta > Zygentoma > Lepismatidae > Lepisma > Lepisma saccharinum. Next base: position 6,600 of record JAGDQP010022355.1, read on the forward strand.
GAAAAATGTTGTTATTCTTCGCGTTAAAATGTTCAGTGGAACCAATTTTTTCTGCTACAATAATTCCCAGATTGTAACTGTTTTGAAGCTCCGTTCCATTTGTTTTATGTATTATTTGACACGAGTTTTACTGTGTCGAGCTTCAGTCAAAAGATTTTTACTGCGATGATCTCGGTGTCATCAATATTTTTTGACCATCTTCTCTCATGTTTACGGGCAAAGGTATAATTCTTAGATTGTCTTTTGTTTATATATGAAGTACTAATTTTCATCCAATTATAAAATATTAGTCGCTATACAAAAACACAAAGTATGAAGTCTGTTTTCGTATTAACAAGAAATTAGACTAAAAAAGAAATTATCCCACTTATTTAAAAAACACAAAAAATTACGAAACTACAGAACTATACGCACAAGTCACATAGGAACTGTTCCCGTCCATACGCTGTGCAACTTTGATGCCACCTTTTTTTGCATGTATCACACTGGACCGGACCCAGTCCTCGTCTGGTAGATCGACATATTTGCGGTTACGCAATGTACGTGAACAGCATTCGGAGTTTAACTTTCTGCAGATGCGAATAATTTCTTCCGTAATGCAGACTTCTTTGAACCCTTCTCCTCCTTTTCTTCTCGAGCAGTATCCAATGTTTTCTTATATGGATGGCGTGGACGTAAGAACTTTAGACTTTTTGAATTTGTTTCCCATTGTCACACGTTTCTTAATTTTAGGAAAAGGCATTACATCTGAGGGTGACACTGATGATCTCGACGTGGAAGGTATCAGATTATCATTCGCGCTCTCAATTACAATTTCGTCTCCTGATCTTTTTTTATTGTTAGTTGTAAAACTTTGGTAAACTTTATTTTTATATAGGCCAGTCTAATAACTTTGGACTTCGGTCCGTCACGATTCGCCTTTAGCTGTTAAAATCCACACCCATGCCCCTGTCGGGACTCGAACCCGGGACCTTCGAGACCGCTCGGCCGGTTATTGTTAGTTGTATTTGACGCTGAAAGTAACTCATGATTATCCACTCTTTCAGTGACATTTTCTATTCTTGGTACACTTACATTACAGTCTCCACTGGAGGTCAACTGGAAACCCAATTTTTTCACAGTTTGCGGAATTCATTCCACCATGTTTTTTCTGTTGAACCTGGTTCGTTGTTGGAAGTCTGTTAAATAACAGTTTCAGAAGAAATCAAGTCTTCGTCATTAAAGATATACTTGATTAGTGGGAAAATTAGTGGTTTGAAACCGTTTACAGCCTTTTAAACAGTGCAATTTTTTTTAGTAAGCTTACCAAACAATTCACAGAAATGGAAATGCGTAATAACTCTAACTGCATGATTAGTAAGCCATTGTTCGCAAAGTTTAGCGTACAAAGTTTGCAAGGGCTAGAACAAACACTAGTCTAATGGTTGGACTAGTCATATGAAGAAAGTTCTCCATACAGAATGAAAGAACGTCCTAAGAAATATTAACTAAGATTATCCAGAGTGAAGAGAGTGGGGTTTTCTAATAGCAAATTTCAAGGTGATATATACATAGCATTAATTTTAGATAAAAGTTTTTTTTAATGTTATAAACTGCAATTTAAATTTAAGAATAATATTATTTGCAAGTTCGAGGAATAGGGTAATAGTCCGCATTCAGATTCTTGCTCCGCAAGAAATTCGGACTTTTACCCCATTCTCACATGTTTCATTCACAATGAGGTGCTGGCACCATAGCTGATACGGTGAAAAGGAAAGGTAGTGACTATTGTTATTCAAGAAGTGTTGTAATAGAAAATAACAATAAAACAAGTCGCAACTTCTCTCACAGAATATAGTATTATTTCCAATAAAAGAAAAAAAAATCATTAAAATAAGACAAAACATAACTTAGCTGATCGTATTTCCAAATTGCAGTGCACCACTTCATGAGTATGGGCAGTACACGTTCGCCATTAAACCTTCCTATAGCACAAGCAGTGTTGTACAGCTCCAACAAAAAGTACCCCCAAAAAATCCAAAAGGACTTTTACCCTCTACGGACTTCTGCTCCCGGACGCTCTACTTGGTTGGACTGAACCACAAAGAAGTGATGTGTGTGGCGTGAAAGAGGTGAAGTGGCGTCTTACCCCGAAAGCTAGATATAGATACCTATTATGTAAATACATTACATCAAATAAGAGTGTTTTCATTATTTTCTGATTAAACGCCTTTGAATTTTTCTTCTTGAATAGAACGTAGTCATACAAGAACATGTGTAATTGGTAGTATACATACATGTTCAATTGGGTTTGAATTTTCTTTATGACCTTGAGTCAACTATGGCCCAGGCCGGAATGGGTTTGGGGTGAGGATGTGGGAAGGGAGTTGGACAGGGAAGGCATTATCTCAGTATCAACCTTGTGTGACTGCGGAAAACACTGAAAACTCTCAGTCAGGATGGCTATCATGGGGATCGAAAATAGGACCTACCGAATACAAAGCCAACCCTCTATTAACTGAGCTACGACTGCTCGGTACATGTTCAATAGAATGTAGGCATATGATAATGGATTATTTTCTTATTTTACACAAGACGTAAAGACTTTACTGCACTAACTAGGTGCATGTTTCATTATCATACCATAAGGTAGAGAAATCCGCGCCTTGAAGCGGATGTCGTGTAGTAATTCCATTGTAACAAATATTATTCTTTTTCATTTCATTATTTTTGTCATCTTTCTGAATGAAAAATTATAAATTTGTCATCTTTCCCCAAATGAGTGGACTCTTACGCTGATGTGTTACTGATATGTCAGTTTAACGGCCCTTTTATCCGCTGTGTATAGATTTAGTTTCATGTACTTCTGTAAATAATATCCTATTTTTGCATCTTGCTGTTTTGTTTCTTTAAATCACTCCAAATGACTCCTATCTGTGTCATCTTCCCTCAATGCACTCTACATTAAAGTATTCATGTAAGTTAGGTCAGTATTTTAAATTTAAAGCAGTTGTTAAATCAGAAAATATTTAAATTGAACAGTTGTAACAAATTAGTTTTAAAAATCTGTACACATTATCAATAAAAATATTCTATTGTTGCCATTAAAAATAAATTATTTGACTTGTTTCCATTATTATGTGAGGAACGAGTAAAAATATTTTTAAATACAAAGTATAACTTGGTTCACTTTCACACAATTGAGAGTTTCGTGGATTCCAGGGGTGCTGGGATCACAGGTTAGTAGTTACTGCTCTTTATAATTACATAATTTTAGACAGTTCAATAACTTACCGTCATCGGATGACTCAAAATTTGTCTCGATACCACGAAGACCCCACTGCCTTTTACGGTGTTTCCTAATATAAACAAACAATTTAAAGTTAGAAGTTCTGTTAACAAAATAAACGTCATACTCTTTCTTAACTCCTAAAAATTTGATTAATATAATTATAAACTATCAAATTTATCCCAACTGATTCGCCATGTTATGGAGATAAAATTACGTTTAGAACTCAATTTTGTGAGAATAGTTATATTTTAATTATAGATTAATATACATGATCTCCATATGGTTATAAATTTCAATTCTCTTTGTGGTTTATAACTCAATTTTCTGAGAATCGTTAACTTGAATTAACGATTAATATGTAGAACCGGCCTGGAAACCGGGACAGCACAAGCAAACCGGGACTGTCGCCCCAAAAGGCTTCTGCTACTAACTGGGAAGAGAGCCCTTAATTCCTCTTGCTTAGCCTTAAAGGCACCTGCTGAGGTATACCCTTAACGTTCAAACCATACTTTCATGTCGTGGGGCCTGTTAGTACCCAAGCAACTACTTGGCGAACGAACATGGATGTGTTGCTCACCAACCTACATAAGCTGACAGCATGGTGAGTCAAATGTCTGCAACCCTTCTTTCCTGTCACATGATTCTGCAAATAATGAAACAGCCTCAGAGGCTCTCATTGTCCAGAGGACAGAATACCGCCCGGCAATGGAACCAGTCAGTCCTGCAGGAAGTCAGAGGGTCAAAATGCCCGGGTTTGGACTGTAGACTGCCAGAGAATCGACACTGCAAATCGAACGGACCTATACGTGGCAACTCTTAACTGTCAGTCACTTGCAGGAGAGGACAAATTAGAGGAATTAGAGAATGAACTCACAAGGATTAAGTGGGACATCGTATGATTATCAGAAGCGTGGAGGAAGAATGAAGAACAGTTGGAACTACCGTCAGGCAACACGTTCTACTTAAAAAGGAGCAGAAAATGGCAAACCGACAGGCATTGGCTTTATAATAAAGAAAAACCTGAAAGCAAGAAGCACAGAAATTGAAGTAGAATCGCACGAGTAGTAATAAAGATAAACAAGAGATACAGTATGGATATTATACAGGTATATTCTCCAACAACGTCACATCCGAAGGAGGAAGGTCGAAGACCTATACGAGGAGATACAGAAGATTTTGAATAGTAGCAAATCACATTACAAAATTGTAATGAGAAACTTCAATGCGAAAGTAGGAACGAAGCAGTAGGAAACTTTGGATTTGGCTAAAGAAACAAGAGAGGAGACAAGTTAGTGGAATTCTCAGAAGCCAACAGACTGTTCATTACCAATGCATATATCAAGAAGCCGCCCCAGAGCAAGTGAACATGGAAAGGCCCAAATGGGGCTAAAAATGAAATAGACTACTTTATTGATTAAAATGTACTGGAAATTAAAAATTGAGGGCTGAATTCTAATGTATCAACCGAAATTAAGAAACACAACAGCATAATTAACTGCTTGGTGGCGACTAGTAGCTACGATCGCAGACACGAAATAAGCACAGGGGAGACGTGTTTGTGTCCCGCTGAGAACCAACAAAAAGATTTCAGAAGTATATCCTGTTCCAGAATGCAAACGACGGGACAATACAATGAGCACTGACACTAACCGCTGTCTTTCCCATTCAATTCCACTGGAGAAAGCTCGCCGAGGGACATCATCATTCAGAGGTAACGATGTGAAGCCCTCAACGTTCATTAATTCGCCGTTCCCACGCTTGCGTTCGCTCTGATGGAGGCCATATTGAACACATATTGTAAAATTATCATACTATCAGGGCAGCAGCTTATTGCTAAAAGATAAAGAAGATCGCAAAGACATAACTCATGTGGTAAGTACAATACATTAATTTCATACATTTTGGATTTGAAGTTGTTTATGACCTGTAATCTCATTCCTTGCCAATCACAAGTATTACAAGCGTAGTGTTCTACAAACGAAACTTTTTTGCAGCATAAGAATAACATTTCAACGGCTTCTTTGCAATGTTTCTTTCACGTTAATGTTGTGTGTGTGTGTTTGTTAGAAGTGTGGATAGGAGACAAAAGAATAAGACCAGTTGAATGTGAACCTTTAAAAGCCAGAAATAGTGTCGTTACAAATGTAGGGAAACTTTCCAACTAGTTTCTAGTTTTAGCTGCTCCTGAAGGCTTTACATCGGTACGTCTGAACGATGATGTCCCTCGGCGAGATTTCTCCTGTGGTATTAAATAGGAAACGTAGCGGTCAGTGTCTCTGTTCAATGTATTGTCCCGGCATTATGGGACAGGGAATACGTGAACATTTGGAAATTCGTATGTTCGTCCTGAGCGGGACACAAACACGAACCTTCTCCCCTGTGCTTATTTCGTGTCTGCGACCGTAGCCACTAGTCGCCACCAATTAAGTAGTTATGCTATTGTGTATTTCCCCTTTTTAAGTAGGATAGCCAACTGCAATTGAACTCTTGCTGTTGGATCTGCATAAAAATTCACTGTCTCGACTTCAACATTTTGAGATACCATACTCAATCTTGCAAACACAGAGAAAATCACATGATGATATCCTTTCAGGATATTATTACATTCTATCAAGTAGAATTGAAATACACATGAACGTTCCTTGTTTTTTTAATTTCATGCCATCTCGGTTGATACATTAAGTTTTGTGAATTCAGCCCTCAATTTTTCATTTCTAGTGCATTTTAGTCAATAATAATATGGGCGATTTTCGGTTCAATACGCTGTACAGTTATAAATGCTGACAAGGTTCCATGGCCCAGCCGAGATTCATCACCGAAGCACCCTGACCGCGCACTGCCCACGCGACCAACGGGTTCACCTTTTACCTTAAGCTTCATCTGTTTGTTATTCACATAATCACCGCCATTCCACTGAGGAATGACACACTGTCTCGTTTGTGACAAATAACCTAACTGCTCATTGAGTTATTGTTACTCATATACTCCTGACATTTATGTAATCATGTACAATTTAAAACATCACTCCGCATACGGAATCTACTTGAAATATCGACATGCGGTAAACGAATTATTGCTACCTGTCTAGAAGTCGTCTCATTTATGCTGTTTTTGACACATCTTTACTTGGAAGAATTTTTTGTAATTCCTTGGTTCTTTTGGGGAATCCCTTGCGCCATGATTATAGAATTCTCATATATGCAATTTTGGATCAACGTTCCTAGAAAGCCAGGTTGCCTTGTTGAAAGTAAACAACACTTCGTGACGTCGCTGAAGGCCCGTTGGCTCCTGGTGCCATATGAATATGTTGCAGTTTCTCTGTCCGTTTGTTTTCGGATGCTTTTTAAAGTTAATTTGTGTGTTTATTTTTTCTTTATTGTGTGCTGTGAGTGTAGTTTTGTTTTCAATGTGTGTTTGTGTATTCTTTGACAATGCCGGGGACTTCATGTGCTGTTGCGATTTGTACAAATACAACATCTAAATTAAAGAACAGTGGAAGAGAAGACGTCTCTTTTCATAGATATGTAGAATTTGCTTGTATTTGATGTAGCATGCAATAGGGTCAATGAACTTTTCTCATGCAAATAAATAATAATTTAATAGAAAATACTTAGTATCATGATTTACGCTCTCATAGTATAGTTTTGTTTCGTTATGCAGGGAGTCCATAAAGTCCTGCAGGAAACTAAAACTTTATAACTTGAAAACTATTAAGTTTATTAACATAAAATTTTATGTGTACTTAGAGCAATGGTTAAAGTTTTATTTCTGCTTGTTCAAGTTTCTTGCCTAGCCTTCAGTTGTGCACCATTCACGTGACGTCACGTGAAGTCCAAACAGTGTTGCAGTCTTTTTGGGAAACCGAGAGTTGCGTGCCGATGGTGCTCCTCTGGGATATTCAGATTGAATTGTTATTAAAGTCCTAAACGAATTGGTAAGGTACTAACGACGGGACGTACAGTTTAACGTGGACTCAGAACCACTTGTGTCCCCACTGGGAATTGAACCCGGAATCCGTTGATTACAAGGCTGCGAGCGTTACCACTCAACCACCGGGGACGCTGAGGTATTCAGAATCACATCACTTATTTTGTCCTTCAGATCGTTCAGATTAACAACGTGTACTCATTCGTATGAAATACATTAATTGAAAATTAATTGAGAAAAATAAATTTTTGAAAGCGAAAACCCTCAAAAAAGTTAGGTAAAGTATAATTACTTGGGTAGGCTACGATTCGCCGATTTCTTCAAGATGTTTTATAGGCCTCCAGGGGAACCTTCCATTAAAAAAATAACGCGCCATACACAGTACCTCAAGATGGTGTGGAAACCTGTGTATTATTATTATGGTAAATTTTATTTTTATATGGGCCAGCCTAGTAACTTTGGACTTTGGCCCGTCACGATTCGCCTTTAGTTGTTAAAATCCACACCCATGCCCCTGCCGGAACTCGAACCCGGGACCTTCGAGCCGATATCCTACCGCCGCAGACCGCTCGGCCACCTGGCCGGCTATTATTATTATTAATAATAATGGGGATGTTGTAGGTTCGAACCCCGCTGCAGTCAATTTGGTACTTCTGAGTGCTTCATTAATATTACGATTGCATACATATGTTTGGGTGATTGCAGACTATTATTTCTTGAGCATTTCTTTTCCCTCGTTTATATGTGTGTCAAAGGATATTTTCTTTCTTTTTATTAATTCAGACATATTCATTTATTATTTGGGTACAGCATGTGTATCAATTTGGTGAGGAATATTTAACATTGAAAAACAACACTAATATTAACTTTATTATTTTTAATGAACGTATGTAGGCAAAAATGGCTGGTTTTTACTTGTATTTGTATGCACGCAGGGAGAAAGTGGCCTTCAGTTACGTCACGTGTGAAGTTTGTTTACCTCGCACTAGGCAACCTCTCCTTAAATTAACCTTGATTTTGGATAGCCCGGGTGTGACTCCCTCGAATATTATCTAAACAGACTACTTTCTAATTTTTCGTATTCGAATTAATCCGCTCTGAAGTTCATTTTCCCACACATTCGGCAGCCTATAGCTCCGAAAATACTGAATATTTGACACCCGTTTTTATCAACTTCTTCTTCGTTCGATCTCAGGTACTCACACTTAAATTTTTTGTACGTATTAATCAAACACCCTGTATACGTATTTCAGAATACATGAGATTAGTTCTTTCGGAGGGCGGTTAATACCCCCCGGGAGGGGAGCAAAGACCCTGAAAACATGTCTGAAAGTAGCACTGCTCTTAGAACTGAAATGCACGGTACAGTGTGCTTGATTTGAAATTGAATTTTTATTTAAGGGCTTTAGACAACTTTGGCTCAGGCGCGGATGGATGATAATGAAAGAATTTGTTGAATGAAGAAAGTGGAAGGAAACGGGAGAACTCCAAGAAAATCCACGCAAACGGTGTTTGTTCACCAGAAAGTCCACATACTTGTATGAGCCGGGATCTATCATCCGCATAGTGCACAGTTGACCATAAGTAAAAATTAGCGGGGCAAAAGTAACTTTTCCGCACGTAGAACGGCAGTATGTATTAAATGGATAACGCAGCAGTCCACCAAAAGTGACTGATAAACGGGAGCTGCAAACCCAGCCAATCAGTTAAGTGGCGAGCAAGACATTCAAAGATTTTGCCTTTACAGGCGCATGGTATTTTATTGTAAGCTGCAGTTAGAAATTACAACCTCCATAACGTGGATGTAATTGTGTGAAGTGGTCCTACGAGATTTTAAAGAACTCAGCTCTGTCTTCGTCCATCACTGGAGTCAACAGAGAACTGATTTATCGTTTCCCGACAATTATTTTGGCGTTGCTGTGGATTCCTCGTTCAAATATATAACAATATACCGAAGTAACAGTGAATTTATCTATGTTAATTATACGCGAAGCTGTAATATGATACTATAAGCCTGTTACTGCTCACAAAATCCTAATACATGGTGGAAAAATACTTGAGAATGTTATACTATCAGTCGGCATGATATCTGAATACGCACAAGGGGAGCGGCATGAAAGAATCAAGAACACTAAAAATCTCCTAGCACAAAAAGAACACAAAAATTTCACCAAAAATGAACATTTTATGAACCCATTTCAACTTTATGTGAACCTACTAAAAAATTGTGAGTTTTTGTGTGCTCAATGTGTCTTTTTATTGGCTTGTGACTCTTAGTGTATATTTTGCACATATTAAGTTCATATTTACCGAAGTTCACATTATCTAGAGTTCGTTTTCAGATCACTTTTGATAATTTCCCACTAGTAAGTGAACTTTTTGTGCATGAATTGGGTTTCAGCACACCAAAATTTTATATGTGATGTACACTGAAATCTTCTCGCACAAAAAGCACACAAAAACTTAACCAAAAATGATCTTCATGTGAGCTTATGTGAACTTCATGTGAACTTACCGAAAAAAATGTGAGTTTTAGTGTACTCAATCAATGTGTATTGTTTTAGCTTCTGGCGCACGGTGCACATTTTGTACACATTAAGTTCATATTTGCAGTAGTTCACATTATCTACTCTTCGTTTTGAGATCACTTTTAGTATATTTACCAATTTCAAATGAACCTTTTGTGCACAAGTTGTGTATGAATACACCAGAAGTGCATATATTATGCACTAAAAATGTGGCGTAGTTCATATTAATTTCACGAAAAGTTAATATATTATGCACTAAAAACGCTAAAATTGGAACATATTGTGAACGTTTTTCTGGACATATTGTGAACTTTATGTGTACTTAGTTGTTCTTTGATTTTCAGTGAGTTTTTCAGGACATATTGTGAACTTTATGTGCACTTTAGGTGTACTTTGATTTTCAGTGTAGTTCATATTAATTTCACAAAGAGTATATATATACATATTATGTACTAAAAACCGTCCACAAACCGGTCACAAGAGAAAGAATTCAATCCATCAAGAAATGAAAATTTTACTAAAGTACGCAGAAACTCTCTTTACAATTTCAAGAATTTTGATGAAACTGAAGGCGAGGACCACGATATTTATTATGATGATTCTCTTTCTGTTGCTGCTACTACTGATTTTGGCTGATGATTTCAATAAGACTGTCCAATGAAAATCCTATAATTGTTGTTTTACATGGTCACGTGTATTCACAATAATGTTGCATATTTTCCCGCTCAATTGAAAGTAACATTCTCCATTATTACCAACACTCAATGAGTTTAATGATGCACTAAAAATTAGCTCTTCAAATAGCTTTCTTAGTCCATCGATCTGAATTTTGGAGATATGCCAGATATTTATAGATTTTAAACAGGCATACGATAGTATAAATAGAAACATGTTGATGAAAGCAATGCAAGAACTGGGAGTACCATGGAAAATAAGAAAGTTAGTCAGAGTCACAATAACAGAGACGATGGCACAAATCAAAATTCAAGATGAACTGACAGACCCATTCGAAATAATACAAGGCTTAAAGCAAGGAGACGGAATGGCACCAACTTTGTTCAATCTGGCACTAGAATATGTAATAAGGAAAATAAACATAGACACATCATCAACCATTATGTACAGAACCGCACAAATCCTGGCATATGCTGATGACATCAATATAATTGGAAGAACTGCGAATACAGTAACAAACGTCTACACGGAACTAGAAGAATCAGCTAAAGTAATAGGACTGAAAATAAATAAAAGTAAAACGAAAGCAATGGTCCAATCAAGACATAACAACCAGAACGCAGCCACCAAACTAAAATATAATCTACAGGCACAAAACTGCCAAATAGAAAACGTAGATGAGTTCACATACCTAGGTACACTAATCACGAATAGAAACAACGAATCGAAAGAAATACAAAGAAGAATTACCCAAGCAAATAAAGTATATTACAGTCTACTCCCAATTATGAAAAACAAAGATATACTCAGGAGCACGAAAACTAAACTATATGAAACAATAATTAAACCAGTGATACAATACGGATGCGAAACATGGACCCTCACACAAAGAGATGCAGACAGAATGAACGCCTTCGAGCGGAAAATTCTTAGGAGAATATTTGGACCGATTAAACATAATAATCAGTAGAGAAGTAGATACAATGCAGAATTGTATGAGCTACACAAGAAACCAGATTTAGTAACAGACGTCAAATTAAGAAGATTACAATGGGCAGGACACGTGGTCAGGATGAGTGCAGATAGAATAACACAGAAAGCACTAACAGGCAGGATGTATTAGAAAAGGTCAGTAGGAAAACCGAAGAAAAGATGGGAAGACGGGGTAAGAGAAGATTCTTACAAATTACTGGGGATTCGAAACTGGATGGACGCCAGTAAGAAGAGGGACGAATGGAGGCAACTTCTTGGGAAGACCAGGGTCCGACTTGGGCTGTAGCGTCATAGAAGAAGAAGAAGTTTTACACTACCAGTCTGCGACGGTCCTAAGAGGAAACTGTTGAAGAAAAGAAAAGAGCGAAATTATCTAATGCAAGTCCACACTTACCTGACTTCTTTTTTCTTGCATTTCCTTTTTTCAATCATTTCGACCCATTCGAAAAGCGTAAAAATCCCTAGAAGTACAGAAAACCGTTCTGAGTACTGAGAACTACTATATAAATGAATCTGCGTTAGTTTTTCGACAAAAAAAAAAAAGTTACACGGCTTGTATCAGATCAACACTATAATCAAATTAATATTGTCTCTTACTTTCAGAACAATGGGTAGAATAGAATACAATCGTCTTTATTATAGTGGGCGTGTTTCGGCCTCAAGGGTCGCTCCTACAAACAAACCCATACCAATACATAAAATATATACATAGTGATACAAAAACCAAAACATTACATAGAAGTATTCAGTAGTGTCCTCTAGTTATATTTATATATAAAAGAAGAAAATATAATGTCTAGAATGCAAGTAGTTATTATGAATTAATACTTGAACAATGTACAATAATGTACATGTAAAAACAAAATATACAATGAGTACAAAACTACATAAATTATGAATGACCATAATGAAAAAAATAATAAAAAACACGTATTATAATGTACACAAAAACAGTAATTAACATGACGAAGTAATACACTAAAAAAAGGAATATACAAAGAGGATAATAACAAAATTAAAAGTTAATAATGAGATGTTTAATAATTTTCTACCTTTGCGTAATGCGTCAACTTGTATTGAAGTCGCTCAGCAGCTGTACAATGGATTATTCTTTGGACAGAAGATGCGATTCTAAATTCTTTTTGAAAGTTTGAAAATTTGCTTTGTTGTCAGTGACCTTGGTAGCTTATTCCATCCTTTTATGGATGCTATGAGAAAAGATTTACTATACAATGTAGTTTTGTGATTCGAGACAGTGAGTTTTTTGTATATATATTGGCTCTTTTTGTATGAGGTTTTTTTGAAAGAATGCTAAACCAAGATCATTTTCTTCTATTTTCTACATTTAACCACGTAAGTCTCTTGAGATAAGGGTGTTCTCTTCTCTTCGAATTGAAAATAAATCTGATACCACGGTTTTGAACTTTCTGTAGCTTATAATTTAAAATATTACTTAAGTTATTGTAGACCAAGCAACAACCATAGTCTATAGTAGGCATAATAAGCGTTTTAACCAAATGAGCCTTCGTTTCTGAGTTTAAAATATATTTGAGAGGATGTAGGAATTTCAATTTGGAAATTGAATTTTTTACTGTATGTTTAACATGCGCATTCCAATTTAAGTTTAAATCAAAGATTGCACCTAGAATTTTTGTAGTACTGGCTTCCTGAATTTACTTACTTATTAGAAGTTAGCACGGATGCAGCAAACGCCATTTTACGCCGTTCTTGTAACAAACAATAAACAATAACAACAACAATAAAAAAATAATAATAACAAAAGACTTATGCAAAATGAAATAAGATCAAGTTTTTTTTTTCATTCATTCTAGATTCATATAACAAGCTTTTAGAAATTTACTTTTACTGAAGCAGAAATCTGGTGGCAAAGGAAGAGTATTGTAAAAATGTGATAATCTATATACAAGAGATCGCTGGACCAAACACAGCCTCGGTTTTGAGAGGTAGAAACGATGTTGTGAACGAGAATTTTGTGTGGGTACTTTTAGGTTAAAAAGTGGAAGAAGGTCGTTGGTCCTGAGTGTGCCCTGCATTAGTTTATAAAGAAATTTTAAGCCGTTTAGTTTTCTTCGTGTGTCTACGTTCTTTAAGTGAAGAGAATTCAAAATGTCTACGTTAGATTTGTGTTGGAGGTTGTGTACCCTGTGTTGTACAATGCGGATAAAGAAATTTTGGAGTTTGTGCAATTTACATAAGTTAGTTTCAGAAGCCATAGACCAGATAGATTAACATTATTCAATAGTAGGAAGTACACAGGTGAGAAAATATGACCGAAGAGCTCTGAAATCTTTAATATCGGTAAACCTGTAGAGAAGTCCAAAAAGTTTGAATGCTTTAGAAATTACGAGTTCAATGTGAGGAGTACAATTGAGTTTTTCATCAAATATGATACCCAGGTCTTTGTAATGGTCTACCCATGGTATATAAGATGAGGCTAATGTGTACGCACATTTTGTGTTATGGGTTTTGAGTGAGAAACGAATTGCAGCAGTTTTGCAAGGATGATATATAGATCCTAAACAATACGAAAAAATGGTCCATATGGATCAGCGGTGGGGGTGTACCTGCGGTACCCCTGGTGCCCCTACTAGGCATCGATATTTCACTTGAAATGACGATAGTATTTCAGACTCCACAAGATGCTGAAATAACCAAGTGTTGTTATTAAATTATTTAATACAGTGAAACTTCAACAAAACGCGTCAGTTTATTGCGCTATTCCGTGTACTGACTAGTTCTTAATTCTGTAGCAGCGAGGGAGAATACTTGTAGCAGCTGGAAGAGAATACTGGCTTTTTGGTAGTATAGAATGAATTACCATTTTGATACAGATTCCATTTGAAGATCACAAGAAAAACACCTGCGTTGTACATTTTATTGATTTTACAGGAGCGCATTTTAAAAGTCCACAATTAGTATTATGTATACGTGCGCATCAAATAAAGATTTGCTTGTAATAGACGGACTATGCATATTTTCTTCATGCATGATAGTTTGTTAGAAGGGCCCTTCAAAGAGCGACAAATGAAATAGAAAGGCCTATTATCTCATTTTGGCCAAAACTGGACATATCACATTATTTTCCTGTGGTCTTCATTTGCCATTATGCTATAGAAATGAGCTATATTGTGCACTGCACACATCCTCATGAAAGTACAACATTACTTGAGCAAGCTGGCATCACTCTGGAATCAATACCAGAAACCAGCATGTTGTCTCAACGTTTCGATCAAATCAAGAGATATAATAATAGTTTAAGCATAGATTTTCTAGTGATACTCACATATCATGGTGATCCTCTATTATGTCCCTATTTTTGTTTCAATTCTATTCTGTCAATAAGGCTATAACATTAAAATTTTTATTGTTATATGATGAATTCTTACATAACTTTTGTCTGTTGTAGGTCTATCCACAAAGAAGTTAAAAAGTGAAGATGGCGAATACACTAAATATTTCTAACCCTGCTGGGATGGAAGTATGACAATCCCTTTCAATGGTGCAGAGATGGTGGAGACGGGAGATTGGGAGACACGCGACTCTGCATGTAAAACAATAAAGAGATTGCATGCGAATTTGATGGGTATGGGTACGGTTACTCACCAGAAGGGTGCTGGGCCACCAAATGAGTTGTCACTGAAGAGGCTAACGCTTACGCTGCTGCGGTGTTTGCGCAAGGTTCCAAGGAGTCCTTTAGAAAATATGAGAGGTTTGCCATATGGTTCGATACAGCGGATAATGCAGGATGTGAAGTGGCGGCTATGGAAACCACCCCTTGTCCAAACATTGTCACCGGAGGGTTATGACATTAGGATGGAATTTGTTAAATGCATGTTAGCATGGATGAAAGAGGAAGCATTATATATCCTGAGTTACATTCTGTGGTCGGACGAAGCCGTGTTCCATGTGAGTGGGTTTGAAAATCACCATAATTACCATTACTGGACCCCTAGTGCAGAAAACCCTGGTGCTACAAGTGAAAAATTGTCACGTCTTTTGTTGACTGTGTGGTGTGGTATTCGTGACTTTCCTTGGCCCATATATTGTTCGTGAAATAATGAATGCGGCGAGGTATGTGCATATCCCAGAAGCGTATGTTCCCCACTATTGCAACGTGGAACGATTTGGACTATGTACACTTTATGCATGATGGCATTGATTTCACGAGAATAGCTTGGCAACACTTTTCCAGGCCGCGTTATGTGACGTCGCGGAGATGTTCAGTAGCCACCACGAAGACCGTATCCCATTAGATTTTTTTCTCTAGGGGCGTGAGAACGACTGCGTGATTTGGACACTTTGGAAGAAATTATTAATGAGGAATGTGCGTGCGTGCCTAGTGATATTTTGCATCAGTCTGTCAAGAATGTTGGACTCCGCCTGCAACGGTGTGTTACTTATGCTGGTTCCCACGTTGAAATATGAAACGACAAGAACGATCATACATTATACAATTGAAAGCCACTATGTAACTTCATTAATGACATACCTATAGTGTATTAAAAATATATTGGATCTCCCTGTTGATACTTTATTATTAGGCTATCTACACATCAGCATTGTCGGGTTATTCATTATTAAATGGGTTCTTAAAGCATAATACTAGGGAGGAAAGCTGATTCGACTCACTGAGATTCTCCAGGTCTTCCTTTAGTTTACCTCCGACGAATGTCGAGATGGTATTCTGGTCACTACATTGCCCACTATAGCAAGTAAAAAGTGCTCAGCGACGCACGACAGTCGTGGCCCGAGAGAATGTTAAGGGCTGAAACTGAACCATTTTCGCTGACCCGGCCTTACCCGAACATAGGAATGACCTAGTCTGGGAACAATAAGACCTAGGAATTTTCGGCTTCATACTTATCGTGCTCTGGGCGTAATAATACCACCGGTTCCGGTCACCCCTGGAAGAAACATTGTTCAAACACAAGGAAATAATAGAAAACTTTGTGTTACCTTCTGGGTCACCGGATCAGACCGGGTCCCAAGCATAGACCCGTTGACCCGATCAAAAAACTTGACCCGACTGACCCGGTGATTCGTTTCAGCTCTCCTTGTTAGTAAGAATTCCCCTTACTAACTGTGTTAGTAGATGTTAATTTTAACAATTTGTTTCTCTTTATAGCAATAAGAGAAGGAAAAGAGTAAGATTTAGCGATGATCCAGATGAATCTCAATTGAGTCCCTGTGAGGATGGCTGTACTCTGGGAAATTCTTCCGAAGTTCCTATTGACTCTATATTAGAGACCGGTAAGATATTCTACTTTAAGACATTTTCATAGCTAGCTAGCAGAGCTGAAACAAATCACCGGGTCAAGTTTTTTGATCGGGTCACCGGTTCTATGGTTGGGACCTGGCCTCATCCGGTTACCCAAAAGGAAAAACAGTTTTCAATTATTTCCTTGTTTTTGAACAGTGTTTTTTCAGGGCTGACCGGAATCGGTGGTATTACGCCCAGAGCACGATAAGTACGAAGCCGAAAATTCCTAGTTCTTATTGTTCCCAGACTGGGTCATTCGGGATAAGTTCGGTCCGGGTCACCTATGTTTGGGTAAGGCATGGTTACCGAGTCAGTGAAAATGGTTCAGTTTCAGCTTTGCTAAGCAGACAACTACATCTTAACGCTCTCTTAGGTCACGTCTGACATCCGTCGCTGAGCACTTTTTGCTTGCTAGAGTGGGCAATATAGTGACCAGGATACTATCTCGACATTCGCCGGAAGTAAACTAAAGGAAGACCTGAAGAACCCCAGTGAGTCTAATCAGCTTTCCCCTAGTATTGTACTTTAAGAGCCCATTTAATAATTATTTTATGACTCGCTTTGCTTCGCTGGGGGCGTTGCCCCCAGGCCCCCGTGGAAGCTGCGCTCCTAACTTGTTTTTTTGGGAGGCTGCGGCCCTCTTTATCGTAACCAGACTCTCTCTGGCGGAATGCGCCTCCATGGTACAAATATAACCCCCGCAGGGGGTGCTGCGCCCTCATAGGGAAGGTTCGTCCCATTTTTTTTAAAACCTACTCTTGGTCATACCAAATTTCGTTTCTTTAGCTTCAGCGGTTTGAAAAATTTGTTTTGGGGTGGCCATTTTGAATTAAAGATGACTTTTTAAATGTTTTGTTATATTGTCGTGACCTACTCTGTCGTGACCTACTCTGTACCTTCGTACAAAATTTTGTTTCTCTAACCGGAACGATGTGGAAAATGGGGTTTTCGGACGGCCATTTTGAATCCAAGATGGAGACTTTTTCAAAATGTTGTAATGTTTTCCTAAACCAGTTGTGATAATACAGCTTTATGCTAAATTTCGTATCTCTATCTCAAACGGTGTAGAAAATGGATTATTGGGTTCGCCATTTTGAATCCAAGATGGCGACTTTTTCAAAATGTCGGATTTTTTCCTTTACCTACTCATGGTTCTACACCTTCATCCCAAATTTGGTGTTTCTAGCTCCAGTAGTTTTACCTGGGAATTTTTATGATCGGTCAGGCAGTCAGTGAGTGAGTGAGTGAGTCAGTCATTGACCATGGGACTATATATCGATATTATATGGCTAATACTGATACGTAGTTAGACTATTAAAAAGGTATCTACAGGGTGGATCACTATTATGTCCTTATTTTTAATACAGTATAGTCCGACCACAGAATGTAACTCAGGATATATGCTTCCTTTTTCATCTATGCTGACATGGATTCAACAAACTCCATCCTAATGTCACAACCCTCCGGTGACAATGTTTGGACACAGGGTGGTTTCCATAGCCGCCACTTCACATCCTGCGTTATCCGCTGTGTCGAACCATATGCCAAACCTCTCATATTTTGTAAAGGACTTCTTGGGACCACCGCAGATGCGTAAGCGTTAGCCTCTTCAGTGACAACTCATTTGGTGGCCAAGCACCCTTTTGGTGAGTAACCGTACCCATACCCATCAAATTCGCATGCAACCTCTTTATTGTTTTACATGCAGAGTCGCGTGTCTCCCAATCTCCCGTCTCCACCATCTCTGCACCATTGAAAGGGATTGTCATACTTCCATCCTAGCTGCAATCCCAGCACGGTTAGAAATGTTTAGTGTATGCGCCATCTTCACTTCTTAACTTCTTCGTGGATAGCCCTACAGCAGACAAAAGTTATGTAAGAATTTATTAATGCCGTAGAAGAGAGAATCATGTAACAGTAAAAATTTTAATGTTATAGCCTTACTGACAGAATAGCATTGAAACAAAAACAGGGACCACAGGAAAATAACGTGCTTAGTCGAGTTTTGGTGAAAGTGGGATAATAGTGCCATGTGATCGCTCTTTGAAGGGCTTTTATCCTCCCGTATCGCTGTTCTTATTTGACTTGTACTTCATGTTTCAGGCAGTTCCAATCAAAAACTACCTCCTTACTCTTTGGCATATGGAACACAAAAGTTTATCGCCGCAGTAACAAACGTTCGCCTTAGGATTCTCTCCTGAGCAAGATAAATCCAGTTTTCATCACAAACACTTACTTTTCGACGATCCTTTCAAATATCACCCTCCGAACGTCGTCTCAGTGTCTTCCCAACGAGCACTCTCCATCTAATTTACCAACCAAGATGGAATATAATCTTCGTTTTTCTCCCATCCAAGCTACATGGCCTGCCCATCTTAGTCGTCGCGATTTCATTATTCTTACAACACTGGGTGAGGCGTACAGTCCGTGAAGTTTTTCATTATGTTATCTCCTACATTCTCCGGTCGCGTTGTCCTGTTTCGGTCCGTATATATCTCTTAAAACCTTATTTTCAAATACACAAAATGTATGTTAAACTGCCGGGGTCATATTCCAGATTTCGCAACCCTAGAGTATTATTACTGGCAGAATAACCGTTCTGTATATTTTCAATTTCAACTTTCTTGACCTTAATGGGGAGATTAGGAGTGTCTGTACTGACTAGAAGTTTCTGAATTGCCCGATACTAAGCGACTTTTTATTTCTTCAGTGACTACGTTTTGGCTTGTTACATATGCTCCCAAGTACACCTAAAACTTCCCTGACATATTGAGTACATTTAGTACTACTCTATCACATGTGTCTCGGGCAGCAACTTAATTCACCCAAACGTAAGGTTTACTTGTTAGTATCTTTTTGTCCTTTTTAATTTTCTGAATCACATATTCTAACGCAAAGTTGACAAGTAATGGTGGTAATCGCATATTCTGACGCTACATTAATGGTGACAAGACATAACCCTTGTTGCAGTCAGTTGCGAATCTCGAAGCTATCTGACATATTATTCCCTTTTCGTATTCTGCTTATTGGAATGCTGAGATACATCCTCCCTAGTTGAACAAGTTTTTTTTTTCGGAATTCCAAAAAAAATACCAAATTGTATTTTTTTTTTCATTTTAATAGAGTCATATGCTTTCTTAAAGCCAATGAATAATTGGTGAATAGTCCCATTGTATTCCCATTTCTTCTCTATGATTTGTCTCAAGGTGAAAATCTTGTCCAACGTGGATCTATTTCTTCTAAGTCCACATTGATGATCTCCAATTATTTCGTCTACGTATACGCTTTGGCGAGTTAGCAGGATATTACTCAGTACTTTGTAACATGTTAGGAGTAATGAGATTCCACGATAATTATTACAGTCCCATTTATCGCCTTTTTATAAACCGGAACTATTATTGAGTTTTTCCTTTCTTTAGAAAGCTTCTGCTTTCTCAATATAGCACTTATCAATGTATGCAGTTCTTTGATTAGTGCCGTTCCTTCCGTTTAATTAATTTGACTGGAGTATTGTCTATTCATGGTGATTTGAAAATTTTCAGTTTCTTTACCGTGAAGTTGATTCACTTAAAAAAAGAAAGACCAATTTTAATACTGTAGCATAGATTTATTCTGATTAATACTAAAATTTTATGTATTCACACTTTTAGTAATTTTTTCCTTCCCCTGCCCCCTTTTGCGGAACTGAGATGGTCACCATCATTTTTCTGAATGTATACTACCATCTGAATAAACTGACACCACTCGAAATATTTCTTCAAGAATCTGCCCACGTGACCTTGAAACTAGTAAGAAAACCTATTAGGATTTCGTTGATTAAATTCGTGTTTCCACGAACGATATGCGGAAACATCGTTTCCACGAGCATATACAACACATATGTTGGATATGTGTCCTGTGGATAGAAGACTTTGGAGTTGTTGAAATATATGATAGTCTGTCTGTTTTTTATATTATACTGAACTAATAAAAGTTATGGTATACATAACTAATAACGTGTGGGATCCCCCGGTGCAAGGGGAAGTACAGCAACTCAGGGACACGACAAGCCGCTGGATGGATGTGCAACCATGTAGTCTCGTTTGCCATCCATTATTCAGTGGTTGTCGCAGCTCGAAGATCCTGGGCGCGAATAGCCTGTTCGATGATATCCCACATGTGTTTGATAGTGTTCATGTCCAGCGATCTACGGGACCAAAACATACCTTGGACGTTGCCAGAATGTTCCTCAAACAAGTCGCGCACCAATGCGGCCGGTGGCGCATTATGATCCGTTGGCAGGGTACATGAAGTCCATAAAGGGCTGGATATGATCACCAAGCAGCTGAACATAGCGCTGGTCAGTTAGTATCCGATTCAAGCGGACAAGAGGATCTAAACCATGTCAGGTAAATACACCCCCACATCACGACGGAGCCACCACCAGCTTGCACAGTGCCTTGTTGGCTATTTAGGTCCATGGCCTCATCGGGGCTGTGCCACACCCGGACCCTACCATCCGCGCGTATCAATTAGAAACGTGACCCATCTGACCACGTTGCCAGTCCTCCAAAATCCAATCCACGTGTTCCCGAGCCCATGTGAGTCACCACCGCCGATGGGCAGCGATTAGTAGCGGCACACGTGTCGGTCGTCGACTGCGATACCCCATGGAGACCAAATTGCGCTCCACTAACCTCTGAGACAAATTGCTGGGACGTCCTGCATTGATTCCTCCTGATAGATCACTGACCGCTGCTTGTATGTTTGCCCGGACAAGTCTGCCCAGACATTGCCGATCGCGGTCATTCAGCACCCTTGGTCGGCCATTGCGTTTTCCCTGATAGGTCGTCATTACGATGCGGTCCACCCTTGACACTGTCGAGCAAGTGCAGTTTAATGTCGGACGGCTTCCGAAATCGCAAGCCCCATTCTTCTAACACCAATTATCATCTCGTGCTCGAACACCGATAATACCCGTCGGGTTACCATCACCACGGTATACGACGTTTCACCAGGCCGAATACCAAGAACAAACCCTGTGACCCGGTCCAAAACTTGACCTGAGTGGCCCGAGTGACTCGATGGACCCGGTGACCCGTTTCAGCTTTTGTATTAAATTGACACTTAAGTAGAATATCTTACCAACTCCGGGTACACGGATTTCTTTAGAATTTCCGGATGCCCCATCAGAAATTTTGTTGTCTCCACCCAGAATGTGGCTGATTTCTTTTCTTCCTAGGCTAGAAACAGGGATAAAACATTTCACAATAACAATCTTCACAGAGTCCAATGTAAAATAATAATAATAATAATAATAATAATAATAATAATAATAATAATAATAATAATAATAATAATAATAATGGAAAAGTCCTTATCTGTGCACCGAGAAACAACTTTCTTAGAAATGAGATATAAGCAGTATCATTTAATGGATAATGAGAACGTGCTGGATTGGAAACAAGGCCACGAAACTTATTTCCAAACCGGTATGCTCTCATTTTAAATTAAAAGGGATTGCTGATATCTTATTTCTAAGAAAATTGTTTCTCACTTGTCAGAACACAGGTAAGAACTTTTTTCTCAATTTTAAGAAACTATTTTACTGTCTAGATTTTCTGTAGTAGATAACACTTACATTTTTAATTTAATGTCTTACAATAACAATGACATAAAAAGAAACCATAGGAAAAATGATCAAACATCAAATAATTATTTTATATAGTACCTAGCAAACAAGCTTTGACTCCATAAAAATACATGCAACGCAAAATGTAACATAATTCTTTGATTGTAAATGGATTACCTTTTTCAAATTTATTTTCGACTTAAAATCGACTCTTAACATTGTATCGCCTCCATGATTCAAAATTTAAGAAGTATCTGAGATCAGGGCAAGGAGGACACCTTAAGCAATATTGAACTATAATTCTTCTCTTTTAGCCACAAATCACCTCAATTTAGACGTCAAAGTAACATCGAAACACTGGTAAAAATGTCACGCTTAGTGGCGGCGGTGGCCATTTGTACCCCATAGGTGGGACCACAAAGGTTCATAGGGTATGTGTGGTAGAATGGAAAAGACATATTCAAGAACATATGTTTGAAAGAATTGTTTACCTGTAGTGCACCATCTTCATATTACAACACACCGAACACTGCAATAATACTACCATACGGACTATACGGTAATGTTACCAGTCATGGATTATTAACTTTTTCCGATTTTAATCCAATTGCGATCTCTATCCTACGGCTGGGAGCCAAAATTAGAGGTCTTATTCTAAATTAGTTCCAAAGGAAAATAATTTGAAAGACGAGTAATTTAGTCATTACTGACAAGGCTATTACAATTTATTCTAAAAACACACAATAAGCTTGCTGTGTGTTTTTACAATCAAGTTAAGTGTAATAGCCTCGTCAGCAAGGGTATCGGCAAGGGTGGGGTGGGGGGCGGACTTCAGTCTTTATATCTTTTGCTATTCAATTTTCATATATATTGTGTATGTTTTTATACTTTTTCACTGCATGCATATCATAAGGGGTACTTTGCATACTACCGTTATCCCGATTTATTGCTATATTTATTTTAATCCATTATATGTAATACAAAAAAACGCCAATTTATACCTACATAAACTTTGTGAAAAGCTCGAAAGTTGAAGCATGAATGTATTTTTGTACCATCATGTAGTTGTATTACTTTTAACATTCTCCTTTTTTTAAAAATAAGTTCATAGTATTTATTTCTTCCACAAAGAAAGTATAAAAGAATCTCTTTCGGTCTCTCACAAATACAAAATTATATACAAAGTTTAGAAAGCATGAATAAGCCAATCATTCTTTTAAAGTAATAACTTATGAGTCGACATCTTAAGATGCCTTGGTATTCACACCTCCTTTCTATTTTTTTTTAAAAAAAATACCTAACAAATCAAGAACAGTATTGGAATTTTGAAACCTAACCCATCTAAA
Organism: Lepisma saccharinum; assembly: GCA_022664845.1. Classification (NCBI taxonomy): domain Eukaryota; kingdom Metazoa; phylum Arthropoda; class Insecta; order Zygentoma; family Lepismatidae; genus Lepisma; species Lepisma saccharinum. The sequence continues at coordinate 30,232 of JAGDQP010022355.1, forward strand.
ACTTACTTATGAAATGAGATGTTTTAGATTTTGAAGCTAAGTCTTTTAGACGACAAAATTAAAGGTCGTAACTTAGGTCGTTAAAGTCCAGGATTTCAAATTTCTCATTAATAACAAACATCTTCAAATTAGGGATTAGTTTATTGGATACGTATTATCTAGCTCACTTTCTAAACTACAATTTTGAATGTCACCTGTCCCTTATTTATAAATATATTAAAACGGTTTCTGATTACCTAGTTGTAACCGTGAATTTTTGTCTGGCTCGATGAGTTATGAGAAGTCTTATTAC
>JAGDQP010022356.1:4189-30522 GCA_022664845.1 Lepisma saccharinum
TTTTTTTTTTTAAATACTATATTTTTATTTTACATAAATATAATTTTTTAATTATGCATATACCTTTTAAACAGTGTTGGACTAGGTACTTGTTTTTTGAACCTAGGTACAGGTACTAGGTACTGACCTTAAATTGTACCTAGGTACAGGTACTAGGTACTGACCTTAAATTGTACCTAGGTGCAGGTACTAGGTACTGACCTGAAATTGTACCTAGGTACAGGTACAAGTTGGTAAATGTTCCTAGGTACAGCTACAGGTACTATTAAATGAACCTAAGGTACTTTTTAGGTACTTGACCCAGTTACTGCTAAATAGTGTCGGAAATTATATGAAGAACTAAGGGGATGCTGATTGACTAGAACATTACTCCCACTTTAGTACTCCATCTTTACTTGTAATAAAAATTATTATTATTATTGAGCAGAATAGGTTCAGCCAAAGTGTGCTGTGTTATCTACGCATTGTCAAAAAATACGGCCATTTTCATGCACCATACTGTATATTTATAATAAATACAGAAATCAAAACATTGGAAGGCGTCAAAAAAAGCAGAAATTTAATTACTAAAATGATAAATCATTAACAGAAATGCCTTTCTTCCACATAAGTAAATCTTTCACCACGCTTTCAATATACATATATTTTACGTATTTTTTTCGAAAGGGCACTCGATGCTGAATATAAGCGGCGTCCATTTGTATCTTGATGCTGTATATAGGGTGGTAACGTAATGCACCGACATTCCGGAGGTACATGCAAATGAACTCTAGAGGTTCAAAAATCTCTTACAACAAATGGTAGAAATGATGTGGCATGCTATCGTTAAAGACTTAAAAATTGTTCCATCTTAAAGGAAATAGCTGATTTGAAGACATTATCTGTAGAAAAGTCGCAAACTAATTATTGTTACCTACTGGGAAGTCATTTCGACTCACCTTTACTTCAGAAAAATTCTCGGAACTTCACTTCCTTTGGGGAACCCCTTGCGCACTTAGTGTTTCAATATGCATTTTTAATAGATGAGGCTTGAAGTCTTTTATGATAACTTGCCGTATCAGCTCTACAATTTATTATGTTAGGAAATTTGAAGCTAAAGTATATCTTTCAGCAGGCTGTATCTCCAAAACACGAAGGAATTTCCACCCTGATGATCAGAGCTTTTTAGTTCAAAACTGTTCGTGGTGTCCTCAAATCCTTCAACGTTATATTAGCTCATTTCCTGACGTCATACAATGATGGAAATTTGCAAAGCACAATGCAATACAATACAATATCCTATATTTATTATATTTATATTTATTATTACTTTCTTATATTTATATATTTTTAAAACACGTTTAAATATTACCAATAAATACTAGCCTGCAACGCAGTGGCGTTCAGCCAGTTGCAGAACACTTTTATGATTTAGGTAAAAAAACTTTTTAAAGACCCTTTTCTTAAACAATTCGTACTAAAGAGTAAATAAAAATAATTTTGTTTATGCTAGATTATAAAGAAAAGATTGGGGCGAGCTATCATATACAGTCACTTTATAAATTATTCTATTAGTGCGCCCTATGCTTTTCCTTTTAGTCTTGCATAAAAAATATTTTTTACTTTTTAGTACGAATTATTTAAGAAAAGTATTAAAAAGTTTTTAAAATAATTTTTTACCTTATTTTTATGTACTGTTATCTCTTAAAGTTTGTCGGTGCATTATATTACCACTCTGTATATAGTTTCCAGTGTGTCATAACTTTTGTTTTTCGTACGTTCTATCATCTTACTCAGAAGATTTATGTTTCTTTTATTATTTTTAATATTTTCTACATAAGATAGAGATAATGAGACTATCTTCTTGAGTTTGTAAGAATCCACCATTCCTTCTGTTTGAGACTCAAAAGAGTGCACTCTGTTGTTATGCATAGTACATTTAAAACTAGAGTTTTGTAGCGTTTCAGATGAGTACCGGTACATTTCTTCCGTAAATAAAATTAGATAACGCAGTAACTTCATAGTAATATTTGGAAATGGATGTTGTGATTTTCGGGATGGTTGTTAATAAATCAAATGATGGTAAGCGGTTTCTACGATAATCTTGTCATGTGGGATATTTAGTTCTAGTTCCTAATATCTATTGTAGCTTGGAAGCTGAGCTCGCACTTGTGCTGTATTATGTACTATATAATAAAGACGGCAGATAATTAATTATTAATAATCTCTTTTCTAAGAGGCAAGATAAAATATCCATAGTTTTACCGGTATAAAGGGAGATATGCCTAATACACATAGGTAAGACATGTAATTCCGAAATCCTCATTTTGAAATTTAAGATGTCTGTTTCCTATTAATAAATACAAGTAAAATAGATAATTCCGGTGGAAATATAGCCTCCGCTAAATTCTATTTTATTGTTCAAATACTTTTGTTTCACTAGGGGAATCCATCCCCACGCAACTGAACAATTCCACTCCCTGTTCCTAGTGTAAAATTTTATTTCTTTCCTTCAAGATTTTTTTTTTTTACATCAAGATAAACTTTTGAAGCAAGATATCTTTCACTTTCAGTGATTTAAATTCATTTTTGGCCTTTAGGTATCGAAGGCTCAGGCTGGGTAAACTTTATTTTTATATGGGCCAGCCTAGTAACTTTGGACTTCGGCCTGTCACGATTCGCCTTTAGGTGTTAAAATCCACATCCATGCCCTTGCCGGGACTCAAACCAAAGACCTCCTGAGTGCGAAAAGAACGCTTTACTAACTAAACCACGACCTACGTACTTCCAATGTTGTTTAGTGCATCTTTTTTTAAAGAAAGGGGAAAATGTTTAACTCCGTGAAGAGCCCAAGTGAACAGAGAAGTGAACACATTATGTGAAGGAAACTCCCAACATTAAATTAGTTTTTAAATATGTGCCAGATTTAAGGTAACTAAAATATTACGATACAATGATTTGAAAAATAAATAATTATTTTAAAATTTACGTCATTGAAAACCGAGAAAAAAATCTTTCAGTTATTCCTTATTTCTTTCTCTTGTGAAGAATAAAGAAAATTAACATTCGAACGAAAAAAAAAGTTTAGAAATAACTAAGCAAACAATGCTTTGCGAAACATCAAAATATAATTCTTTTCGTTCTTAATTTATATTTATTTATGGACCTTACTAGCAGCTATGGGATAAGCCCGTCATAAGCCAGAGGGATGGCATCCTTCGGGAAGCACTCTTCCAAGTACAGAGAGGATTAAGTTATCGGTTAAGTTCAGCTAGGCACTATAACAAGATTAGTGAAAGTGAGAGAATCTTCAGATAACCTCGGCCAGTGTAGCCGACATCAGGATTCGAAGCTGCATGCCTCCGCGGTACCGATCCGAGGTCTCAAAAAAAGAAAAGTTACCAATACATTAAAAGTAGTCCACGTCTGTGAAGCTCTTTTGATTCACAAAGGGTACTTTAATACTAAAAGGCTTACAAAAGAAACATTACATGAAACGTCCAATAACCAGTTAGTTTTGAGCAGCGTGTCAAGATCTGGCCATCAGTCAATAAAAAATATACGAAGCAGATGATTCAATGGTGCATTAAACATTGTTTCAGAAGTAGAAACTAACCTTATATTTATGTCTTTTAAGTATGGCTGTACCTGCATTCATTCCACGTTCCCTGCCGATAAAGACTACATTCTTTTTACTCCCAAAATTTTGGAAAAGCATTTACTTTAAAAATTCAAAGAAATCGCCAGCGTTGGAGTAAAAAGTTTCCAAGTCTTATACTAACAAATAAAGCATATTTTAGACATGAATTAGTTGCTTATTTTGAGATTAAGAGAGGCAAATAGTTTCAAGATTCCTTCAATATGAATCTTACCAGCCTAACATAAGAAACTTTTTATAAAACTTTATCACTCAGAAATATCTCGTTCGATTATTAGCTGAAGTACCTAAGAAAAATACCTAAGGTTCAGGTATTAGGTACTGCAACCGAAATGTACCTAGGTACATGCTTTAGGTACGTGTTTTGTACCTAGGTACTACCCAACACTTCCAACCCGTATAAGAAGAAGAATATTTTTTTTTTAATCTGGGAGCCTGGCAACACTGTAACCTGCCTTACGAAGGAAAAAATTTGGCACGTGTACGCCAGAAATTGGAATCGATAATATAAAAAGATGAAGGGCGAAGCCACAATAGCAAGAGAGATAAACATTCGGAACATGGTACCTACAGTAATCACCCTGTATATATTTTTTGATGGACTTCGGTCTACCCTAACGTTGTTAGCCCTAGCGACGCCCCTAATTGTCACAGAGACATTAACGATACCCCGTTGGAAATCTTATGGGGCATAGAATCCAAGGAAGTAACCTTTGTGACCCTGTGTCCAGTGCATAAAAGAAGACGAAAATAAAAAATATATATATCTTTGTTGAAATTTGTGGGACTATGGCAACACTGTCATTTCTCGTACGCAATAAAAAATCTCACACATACGCCGGCATTGGAAGCAATCATATAAATAATGAAGGCCGTAGTTGCAATAGCAAGGAAGAAAAAAAACATCGGAAAGTCTTACCTACGATAGTCACCCCTGTAAGCAGGTTATCAGTATTTTAAAATTTCTATGAATAATTTTTATTCAGTTGTTTGCAACGCTGACTCAACCAGAAACCTGACCTTTACTTGAAAGTGCAAAGTGGTCGGCGATTACAGGCAACACACGATATCTAAAAAGCAATCGCAGTGCCTGTCGGGACAGAAATAAACCAAACGGTAACTGATTGTCTCATCTCTGAAATTTCAAGACGCACATGTATAAAAAATATTTTAACCTTACTTCTCTAACCCCACCTAACCTGCTGTATATTTTCTTCTAAACATTTATAAACAGGCAGAAGGTGAAAAAATGTAATCACAGCAGTAAATGGAACGAAATGTATATAGTGAAAAAGTACTAGAATGGAATGTTTAAATGTAGCTTTCAGAAGTGAAAAATAAAATAGTGAAAATTTGAACGAAGAATTCAACACTGTTGTCTGGTGACGTAGAACTATAACTTTGTTATCTGTGGGAATAGATGCCTTTTTTTAGTTTATTTGATTCCAAAATTGGATTTTTTATAACACAAACATCTAGCTTTTTATGGACCTGTGCATTTTCAGATACAATTATCTTCTAGGAATGTATCCACGAATGTTTACGCCACTTTTTTTTTCATCATTACATAGTTCCCCTTCAGGTTTGGTTCTCCCTGGCAACTTTCAACTTCTTCAAACATATTTTATCTCACTTGATACAGAACTGAATTTTAGTTAAGTTATGAAATCGTACATCTCTTTCTGGATATTTTGCCCTGCAAATATTTTGAACATATTATTGCGATGTTATATTCTCAAACGCTTCTGCGAATGGGCTTTGTTTTTCCGATGTAAAAAATTAACTAAAAGAATCTTTCGATAAATGAATAGAATTTAACGAAACCTGGTTTTCTCATTAGATGCATGCTTTTCATCACACTTAAAGAAAGATGCTAGAATCCGCATGGAAACTACACCAAATTTACTGCGAAATTTTGATATCGCAAAAGCAACATACTATGTACAAATTTGGACTAAATATTAATTACTTTTAAAAGTCTATGTAAAATGAAATTTATTCCAAAATACAACAGAAGTGAAGACGGACAATAGCATAACATATTCTGCAGTGTTACGAACCACCTTCAGCAAGAAACTATTGAGTAGTGCGGTAGCATTACCATCCTTTAATCGTTGTGCGAAAGAAGACACAAAGGGAGATACGAATTTGCTTAGACCTATCGCCGTTGAACACGTTTTCAGAACATATTAAAACTGTTGTAACAGTGTAGCCCACAGTCACATGTGATAGAGACTGATTGTGTGCATGTCAGTTCATTTGTCGTGAAGGAACATAGATGGCTCACGCGCTCGTCTACTAATTATGGTTACTTTTAACTTTATTAATATATAGAATGATGAACCAAGTGTACTATTTAATTAGTATAAATGTTATTGTTTTTATAATTGAGCATGTGAAGTGCAATGCATACATAACGATATGTGTAAGTAATAATGCGTATGCTTGCAATGGTTTATTAAACAATATTTGATAGCCCGAACAGGTATGTAAACCTAGCCAGATGATCGTTAAATATACCTTCTATTCTTTTGAAAGGTAGAGTTTTTCTTATGATATATTCCTGCTCTAAACATTGAGTAAGATTCCTGGTGCAGTGAAAGCCCTGCTTGCGCTTCCTACATCAGTGCAATTTTCTCATATGTTGTTCGGAACACACTTTATGTATGCTTTCACGGTTTGGGCCATGGATTTCTGTAGCAGTGACATCCCTTAACTGCGGCTTCCTGCTATAGTTTAATTCGGGACAAATTGGAAACATCATAAGTATTTCCTATCATCGTCATCGTGCCTGAACACAGTGGACTACATTCGTAAATAGTCAACATTGCGTTACCTAGCGACCGAAGCCTACCCGTTATATAGAGATTATGAGACTCAGTGTTGCCAATTACGGTGTTAAAAAAAACTGTGTTTTGTGGACGTGGTATTACTAATCCCTTGTGTGAACTGTTTATTAATGGCATATTGTTAGTGATACGGAAGGAGATTCAGCATCATGTCTAGTTCATCAGTGAAGAAGAGGACGTCATTATTAAGCCAGGATAGCGAGAATAGTATTCAAGAGAACCAGTACGTATGCTGTGAAGACTCTTCTAAGGATGAAAGGAGCATCCAGTGTGCGGGATGTGATCGATCGTTTCATCAAATTTGTAGCGGAATCAGTTTAAGTGCCTGGGAGCAACAAAGGGATTTAGACGATTCTATCTCTGATCACCTGTGCTGGAAGTGTACTTCTTGTACGAGCAAAGAAACCAAACCAAACATACATAGCACGGGGAATGAACTAACATCGATGAAACATATAAAGATAAAAGATAAAATTAATTGTATGGGCGGTAACAGTACTATGGCTTACGCCCGTCCCGATCGATGAAACATATGTTGTCTCTGTTATTGGAAAAAATGGAGTCATCTCAAAAAGAACTTCAAGCGAAGATTGATTTATCCCAGAAGGAACTTCAAGCAAAGATTGACTCATCCCAGGAAAAAGTAGAGTCATCTCAAAAAGAACTTCAAGCGAAGATCGATTTATCCCAGAAGGAGCTTCAAGCGAAGATTGACTTATCAAACGAAAAAATGGAATCATCACAACAAGAAATGATAGAACAAATGGCATCGTCACAACGAGAAATCAAAGCGCAAGTAGAAGAAGTCCGACGCACTTGTACTGAGACATCCCGGTTCCTGATCCTAAAGGTCAATACAGCAGTGGAACAAGCTAAGGAAATTAACGAACGGATCCTCAAGCAATCGGATGAAATGAGGATTCATTACGAAGATGTAAAAATAAATGAGAAGGAATTGTATGACCATCTGGAAGTCCGGGACCAAAAAAGTGGTATCATCTGAAGGAGAGATGCTCACCCATGACAAAAAAGCTATCGAGAAGGTCACGAAATACTTCGAAAATAAATCAATTGAAATTAAAGGCGAAGCTATTGGTAGTGCTACGGCTTTGATAGAAACTGGGATGATGAGGCAAAATGAGCGTATGAACCATGCTATATCCTGTTGTGAAGCGAAAGCCACGAACGCTTACGAGTTATTGCAGAGTCAAATCAACTCAGTTAATCGCCGCCTGGAGGACCAAGAAAAACATAGGAGGAATACAACAAGAAGTTGACTCATTTAAGTCAGAAGGTGCCGTGCGTGACCATCACCGTACTGGAATGGAGAAAGTATCTTCGGGAGAAAGTATATGTGCTTCTCATTGTTATAATGATAATGCGAAGCTGAAGGTCGCAAACACGAGAAGTGTGAGGAGAAAGTTGTTGTACAATTCCCCAAGCAAGTCCGTTGAAAATAATAAAGATAACTGTTGTACTCTTCATACGGAACATCACAAAAAGAAAACAAAAAGAAGAAAGTTGACGTACTCATCCTCATCCAGCGACGAAAGCGGTTATTCAGAAGGAAGTCAAGGTCATGAAAGAGTGCGACTCAAGGCAGCGCCAATTGTGGATGTTGCCAGCATGTTCGAAATTTGTGAACAAAAATGAAGTGAGAAACTCAGGAGATTTACTAAGGCGTAAGAACTCGCAAATGAATCAGAGCCACAGGATCCAACTAGCGGAGCTAAAGTCATTCACCAAGTTTCCTGCGGATAAAGGAGAGTTATCAGGACGTTCTTTCATAATTCAATTTTAGAGAGAGGCCTTACTGGTTGGTATCATACCTCAACGCTACTTGGAGATACTACAATTTGTCCTGCAAACCTCGGCCTCGTCCTGGTTCGCTTTAAAGATTATAGTGATTTCAAGGAAGCCTTCTTGGACTACTATCAATCGGCTGACAACCTGTGCTAAGTTGACCAGACTAAGGACGATACCATTCAATTCTAAAAACGATCAAAGCGTGGAAGAATTTGTAACTTACCGATTTTGCCTTATTCAAGATCTTGATCCTGCTGCTAGTGAAGAGTATATCTGCAACAGTCTAATACCATTGATACCGATGGCGTATCAAAGGCAACTCGTGTCATTACGTAACCTAAGCCTCACCGAAATGCTGGAGACCATCAGAAGGTTAAAACTGATCTTTGACACTTTTGAAGCTCGAAAGACGTTCACTAAGGAAGAAGGAGGAAGAAAAAGTCACCATGAACCTTCGAACCGTCTTCCCAGCATCAACGAAGTCAACGTTCGGAGAAGTATCCAAGATGCCGAGAACCAAGGTGATGCCAAAGATGGAAAGCAAGATAACAATTCGCAGCACAAACCATGGCACTGGAAGAATCAGCGTTATAGAGAAACGACCCAGAAAGATGATCACCAACAACGTGGTACTGATACTAGAAGTAACAAGGATCAAGGAAAGTCTGAAGCTGCTAATGTGAAAAAAGAAGACAGAGAAGTCCACGACAACGATTCGTGTTGAGAGATTGAGATTCGTCATCGCCTTCGAGAAACCAGCAAAGACGATAGTGATTTCGATGAGTAATCATTGTAATCCCAGCCAAACGTGTCGTCCACGTAGCACTTTCTAGTAAACCAGCATGAAGACGCCTAGAAGATAAAGTTTAGATCGATATCCAGAAATATGATGTTGTTGTTTGTGATGTTGTCTCCACAGATGGGAATTGCCTCAGAAATATAGGACGCACTGTGAGGTACACTTCAAAGAAGTTCACGCATTTACCAGACCTCCATACTAGTTGAAACGATATCCTACTACTCTCAGTCGGTAAGTAGCTCTTCTTGGAAAAGTATATTCCCCTGCTCATTGGCCCCAATGGTATCATAGAAGAAATCCATTGATGGTTTTCCGTCGTGAGAGGAATACACGTACGTATATCCCGACAGTAATTTGTTGCACATATCAAAGTGTGGATGTCAATCAAGTCGTCTCTCGTCGCTAGTTGTTCGATGGAATTAAGAACGTCTACATGGTGTAAGAGCATGGATTACTTGTCCGCATCCTAACATAGGTAGGACGGAAAGGTCCTACCCTTCTCATCGGATGCGTGGGTTTCTCAAGTATGATGTTAATCTAGTATGGATATAAGTTCATTCTCCGAGAGTGAAATAAATATAGATTAATAATATATGTATGTTCAATACAAGTGTAAAACATTGTATTGTAATTGAGGAAAGGAAGAGTAAAGTAAATCTGAATCCCTACACGGAGTCAATTAAACCTTCATGCAAGAAAAGACTTTGATATTTATGTATATATTCGATATTTGATAAAACAAATTTTTATTATTCGAGCGCCATATGTAACAGTGTAGCCCACAGTCACATGTGATAGAGACTGATTGTGTGCATGTCAGTTCATTTGTCGTGAAGGAACATAGGTGGCTCTAGTACTTATGCTTACATTTAACTTTATTAGTATATAGAATGATGAACCAAGTGTACTATTTAATTAGTATAAATGTTACTGTTTTTATAATTGAGCATGTGAAGTGTAATGCATATATAACCATATGTGTAAGTAATAATGTGTGTGCTTGCAATGGTTTATTAAACGATATTTGATAGCCCGAACAGGTATGTAAACCTAGGTAGATGAACGTTAAATATACCTTCTATTCTTATGAAAGGTAGACTTTTTCTTATGATATTCCTGCTCTAAACATTGAGTAAGATTCTTGGTGCATTGAAAGCCCAGCTTGCGCTTCCTACATCAGTGCAATTCTCTCACATGTTGTTTGAAACACACTTTATGTATGCTTTCACGGTTTGGGCCATGGATTTCTGTAGCAGTGACATCCCTTAACTGGAGCTTCCTGCTATAGTTTAATTCGGGACAAATTGGAAACATCATAAGTATTTCCTATCATCGTCATCGTGCCTGAACACAGTGGACTACATTCGTAAATAGTCAACATTGCGTTACCTAGCAACCGAAGCCTACCCGTTACACTGTCAAGTTGAGAATGGAAAACTTTGTGGGAGAACGGGAACTGCATTTGTAAAAGGTGCTAGTAAGATTATTGCCAGGCCGTTGCCATAATACAGGGCCAGTTAAAGTGGCCAGAATCCTTCCCTGATACCAGGACAAACAGAAACTCAGATTCCGGACCAAGCATGTCATCCAGCTTAGTGTCATCCCACGATGTGTCGAAATAACAAGAATGTGTCGGCGCAATACACTATACAATTTACATACCTTTAATAAACATATACATTCATATACTTATAATTCCGATTCGCCATAGAAACAAGCTAGTATGTTAACCGTAGTTCACATATTCTGTGAATAGAATAACTTCAATAAAACTAGGATTTAAAATCATTACATTTATTACTCTAAAGTAAGAAATCGCAAAATAAAACTGTGTAGCGAGATAAGTGAACATTAAAGTAAAAAAAATATTATACTTACAAAAACAACGCACGAAATCGACATTTCTTTCGTTAAAGCTGATTCATTATATTTTAAATAGCAAACAGACTTCAATTTGGATTAACTTTCTTTGAAAGATAATGCATGAAAATGTTAATTTGTGTACTACTGACAACTGAAGACTCAACAAAACAGATCTCATCATCTCTATAATTTGAGGTCTTAAATTCATACAAACACTATCCACCACACACCTATATATATATACACCGTGCCACCGTAACTCAATAACAGGGCGTTGGTGTAGCATTCGGGAGGTCGTGGGTTCGATCCCAGCGGTCGACCATCCTGACTGAAGTTTTTCCAGGAATTTTCCGTCTCAACAAGCAGATGTATAGAAAGTTTTGTAAACTTTGTATTTTAGGCCGTTTAAGTAAGTAATGGTTTCGACCGTCTCGATTTTTCTACAAGTCTCTAAACTCCACAATCATTCATGCCCCAAACGACATTCGAACACAGAACTTCGGATACACTGTTCTAACGCCTGAGGTCACACAACTAAAGCGATTCGTTGCTCTGATTTAAGATGAAGGAGAAAACAAAAAGAAAAATCATTGGGTTCCTCAAACTGCAAACCAGACATTTAAATAGGCGATTTTATAAACTCGTTGCATATTTGAATTTAAATGTACATGTGGCTTTTGGCATCTTTATCTCAGGCCGAGATAGGGTCGGAAAATGTATCGGCCAGGATTACTTAGGTACTATCTCGAGCATTCGCCTAGCGAAAGTAAAAAATAAATTTGTAACTGCTACTTAACTCAAAATAGCTTTATGTAGTACAAATGCAATAAAATGTTGAATTTAAGCGATTAATATGTTTGCCGATTAACGTTTTATTGTGTATTTGTTCATTCTGTAATGTAATAAAAGTTTATTCTTGCTTTTGCCGGAACATTTGATTATATTTTAGGCACCATAGCGGAAGGGAGAAAAGTTAGCAACGGTGATCACTGTTGTGCTTCTGCTATCTTCGTTCACACACCTCTTGTGAACGCAGCGATTCCATATACACAATAAGTTAGTCCTAAAGCCACTTAAGCGTTAATAGTTGGCAATTCACGTAATCTTGTGAACGCTGAGAGGCTACGAAACTGGTTTTCGATTACACAATAACTACAATAGATTTTATATTAGAATTTCCACTGCATTTGTCATCCAACCAGATGCCAGCCAGCTATTTTCCCTTAGAATTAGTTTCTCTATTTCTGACCCTTTAGTCTAGTAATTGCTATCTATTTATTTTTCAAAGCACTTTCAACCTTGTAGTTTCCAGCGCATGGTCATCGTACTCAAGTGCGTTTAACGTGACTTTACTTTCAATTCATATCAATAAAACTACTTAAATATCCGATCATGGAATCAGAATCCTTCATTAAGTGTTAACCTAGCAATACGTGATCTTCCTCCGCCCACTACGTTAGCCAATCAGATTGAGCTGTTGATTTCCTTATGTTTACGTTTTGAAATAATTCATAGCATAGTGGCAAAAAGCAATTTGCTCTCAAAACAGGAAATTTCTTAAAATTATTGGTTTTAAATTCTGTATTTCATTAATCTTCACACTGTTCTAACTAGTTTTCGATGCGTTGTGGAATGTTGAGATTCCCCTTCTCTGCAAAAATTTTCCTTGGCTTTGTTTTTCGAAATAATCCTCAAGCCTGGAACATGAAAGGAACCTAAAATACATTTTTCTACGATCTAAATATTTACCCTCTCTGAAATGTGCATAAATCGGAATTGCACAGAATTACATATTCTTGCAGTGTCTCACTCAATGTACCGACTTTTGGTCTGAAGTACGAATTTTTAAAAGTATTTGCTCCTCATTAAAATTCTATGTTAACAATTCTCAATCTAAGACCTTCCTTAGCTACAGACTCGAATTAGTCTACTTACGGTGACAAAATCACCTGTTTTTCAATTCTTCTATTCGGACAAAATTACCATTTAAATAGGAACTTTTCTCTTTACAATTAAAATTAGTGCTAATATCTTAATTCGATTAATATCTAAACCTATTTTTAATTAGGATATTTTTGGTAAAAATTCTACTTATCTAATGCTGTTTCTTTTTTTCTTCTGCTGCTGCTGGCTCTTCTCCGGGAAATCTTCTTTTTTATCTACTACTCCACGGGACTTGAGTCAGGGAAATTTTAAATGTAAATTACTTTTGTTTACATAGAATAATCGTAGAAAAGTATGTGCAAGAGGTAAACATTTGGAACATTTTCCATTAATTATATTTTAATAAAATTGATTAAAAACTTAAAAATACTTTTATAAAAGTAATACAGTATCAGGACCCTTTGTTAATATGTAATTTTATAATTATAAATCTGACATACATAAAGCGTATCCAAAAAGGCTCTATAGGGCGTAATTTGTATAAGTTAAAAAGAGGTGATAGTCTTTTATAAAATAGTACATATTTTTTTTTTAAAAATATGCTGTATAATCTCAGATATGTTAAATACTGTTGGAAAATATGCCAAATATATTTTACAAAAATAGTGGTATAAAAAATAGTGGTATACAAAAAAATACGGGTCATAGTCTTAGAGTATAATACATGTGCTAAGTTTTATCCTTCTAGGACCAAGGGGGGCCAAGTTGTCCAAAATATATAAATACGGCAATATCTCGAAAACACCCCCTGTCATATGCCAAAATATTCTAAAAGTTTCATAATTCTAGGACCAAGGGCCAAGTTGTCCAACAATGTTTAATGGCTGAAAATAACTCGAAAATGGTAACAGGCAAAGACATGAATAAAGGTGCCGTACTATTTTATAAAATAGGGGCAATTGCTGCTATATTACATAGGGCGTACTCTTTTATAAAATAAGAGGCCGTACTCTGATATATCAGCTATGTCACATAGGAGTTAGAAAAAGGGGTCGTAGCTATGCTATGTTACCTAGGGGTTGAAAACAAGAACTACAGGGTGCTCAATTTCTCTTACCTGGACAATACGCATGACACCACGTATCTGTGAGATTAGCTCCCTGGTATCAGCACGGCCTGGAAAAAAAGGTGCAATTTTTAATACAGTGTAGTCCGGTGCCGCCCTTCTACTGTGGTGAATAAAGGAAACAATATTAAAAAATATCATTAAAGTAATACGAGTAAATTCTAGCTTAAAAAGAAGAGGGATTGTTTACATCCAGATGCAATAGATTAAATTCATCTATTAACTATGACTTAAATCATTGTTAATATTTTGTTCATCTCACATCAAAGATTAGGATTGTCTACTTCAATTTTATGATTCTGCAGATCATTTTTCGAAATATCTGCAGTGAATCCTGTGTAGTTAGAAACACGAACGTTACGCTTTGAATTTTAATCAAAATAAAACCAGCTACCTGGAAGTGTCCAGCAGGGGCAGTTTAACGAAGTACTTTGGCCCTCAGTTTACCAACATCTGTAGGTTGGGCGTGTAGAAACTCGGGAGTTAATTATCTGAATGAAAATAAAATCGATCATTCTTTGAGTATACTTATAGATGTATGTTTTGAGGATTTTTTTTTTTTAAATAAAACTTAAGAGATTGATTTTGCAAACATCTAAAGATTTTTTCTCTTATTATATTTCTTTGAAAACACTCATATTTAAAGCTACATTGGAACCACATTATTCTTTCCATGTAAAGTAATTTTAATTCAATTGTAGCCGAATAATTAAAATTGAAAAATAAATTTAAAAAACTCCGGGAATGCATTCTCCTGCTTTTAAAATTACATATTTATATTTACGCTTAAGAAATCTAATCATTATTATGTGTCGTTCGAAGTCACTATTTTCAGTATATTTATATTAACATATTTCAAATTAGAAGCGTCTACCCACTTTATGCATTCTTCTCTTCTTAACTTAGATCTTAATTTATTTCGTATCTACGTTTCACACTCAAAACGACTTTCTCCTGTAGGTATGCGTTTTCAGTCAACTATTTAGAGTACATATATATATGCATATCTGTATCATTAGAAGCCACTCGTCTACATACATTAACATGTCATTTCACATGACTCATTGGAGTAAGTTTATATTATTTAAATAAGACTCTTGTCAGTATGTGTTACCATGTCTTTGCAGCTCATTCTTTTGAGCATTTTTATTAACATCTATCACCCTATAAAGGTATTTCGTCTGTTTGTGTTAACGTGTGTCTTTTCATATCACATTTTTGAGATATTCTATGCCCACAGTTTTCCCATTCAAAAGGTCTCTCGTCTGAATGAGTTAATATGTGCATTTTCAAATTATTCTTTCGAGGACATTAGAATTCTCATCTTGTGAATTGATATGGCCGCTGGTATGTATGCGTCAACATGTGCATTTTCAGATAACTCCTTCGATTACATTTGTATCCACATGATTCACATTGAAACGGCCTCTCGTCTGTATGTGTTAAAATGTGTCTTTTCAAATCTATCTTTTGGATGCATTTATATCCGCATGTTTCACATTCAAAAGACCTTTCGTCTGTATGTGTCAACCTGTGCATTTTAAAACTACTGCTTTGAGTAAATTTATATCCGCATGTTTCACATTGAAAAGGCCTTTGATCCGTATGTGTTAACATGTGCATTTTAAGACTACTTTTTTGAGTACATTTATATCCACATGTTTCGCATTGAAAAGGCCTCTCGTCTGTATGTGTTAACATGTGTCTTTTCAAACCACTCTTTCGGATGCATTTATATCCACATGTTTGACATTGAAAAGGTTTTTTGTTTGTATGTGTTAACATGTGCATTTTCAGATTACTGCTTTGAGTAAATTTATATCCGCATGTTTCACACTGAAAAGGCCTCTCGTTTGAATGTGTTAACATGTGCATTTTCAGATAACTCTTTTGAGTGCATTTATATCCGCAAATTTCACATTGAAAAGGCCTCTCGCCTGTATGTGTTAACATGTGTCTCTTCAAATCACTCTTTCGGATGCATTTATATCCGCATGTTTCACATAGAAAAAGCCTCTCGTTTGTATGTGTTAACTTGCGCCTTTTCAGGCTACTCTTTAGAGTACAATCATGTCCAGATATTTCAGATTTACAAGGTTTCTCCTCTGCGTGACATTTCATGTGTTTTCTGAAGCTTTTCTTCATAATAGATTGGTATTTGCATAATTTACACTGGAAATATTCGTCGTCTTGATTAGCTCGTCTGTATCCTTTCAGCTGAAATGGGAGTCAAAATTTATTTCATTAATTTTATGTTATTGGGCTGTAAACCTGTTTTAAAAAAATAATTACCTTTTATGCGTACAATTAATGACTCAGCTCTTCGCTTGAGGTAAATCTGTACTTACGTACTTAATTTTTTAACTTTCTTTAGTACTTTACCTCCACTCAATGTATGTTTCTAACTTATATTTTTCTTCAATTATGTTGTTGTTTTTTCTAGCGTCTGTTCTAAAACAGCTACACTATTTTTTATTGACGTTATAATTGCCTCACACGAGAGT
This sequence comes from Lepisma saccharinum, assembly GCA_022664845.1. Classification (NCBI taxonomy): domain Eukaryota; kingdom Metazoa; phylum Arthropoda; class Insecta; order Zygentoma; family Lepismatidae; genus Lepisma; species Lepisma saccharinum. The sequence continues at coordinate 20,658 of JAGDQP010022356.1, forward strand.
CTGCGCGACCTTTGTGTGGAGGTCAGAATATTAGTTACCACAACGTTTATAATTTTTGATTAGTAGGTCTTCCTAAAAATGCAGAACGAGATGTATTCGCATTCAGAACAGAGCCATATCTCTTTTCAAGTTGATAACAGGTGGAAATTTTGGCTTACAACCCGCCTGTTATATGAATATAAAGTGTGAAATGATTATCTGCAAGTTAGTAGCGATGGGAGAAATATTTCAGCCAGGCCAGCTGCTGTCAGTAGTGAGATAAGTTTGTGTGACGATTATTAGAACTGAAAGTTATTTGAAGAACTGTTATAACAAAATGTCTAAGAATTGTTGCTAATAAGAGAAATACTTAATATGAGTGCTATAGTAGATATATCTTTTTGACATTTTATGTCTTGTATTATTTTATAGACTGCAATGCACAGCAGTTGTTGTCACAGGTCATTCGGGAACTTAAACCTAGCCTAGCTTTGACTTGCTAGTGTAAAATCCATGACTCTGTGTAGCAGACGCATGGAAGAGAATATTACACATACGACCACATTGGGATTGATGGCACATCTCAGTGTCGGAGGGTAGGGTTTGAGATATTTTGTATTATACAGTGACTGCCATCTTTTCATCATCACGCACTCTGCGTCATTGTTCATTTCTTCAATATACCTAGACAACACGCAGAAGGTCAACATACAATGTCATATATTGTTCAAGAAACAACTTTCACAGCTACTCCTAAAATGATGTCATTACGCAGAAGCAAAACACTCACGTAGCTCAGATCCACTTTCTTCAACCAGTTAACGCTCCAGATCACCGCCTCAGCGTCGGTCACAATCATCTACCTAGCCTCCAACTAAAAGAACTCATGCAATCAGTGCTTCCAAATCAGATTCTAATGACATTCATCTGCAAGTATCTGACGACCAGGTAATTTCAAGTCCAGTTCAACCTTCTTACTCAAAAGTTAGACACCAAATATCAGTCACAAAAACTTCTTCTACAACTTTAGAAATATGTACTCAAACATAGCATAACTGAAATCACTCACACTGGGAATAGCCTAATTATCAAATCAACTGACAAAGAATTCAAAAATCACATTCGCATAGACACAACTTCGAAATATTTGGCAAACACGCTCATCTCACACCTCTCAATGAACCACGCATAAAAAAAACACAACCACCGAAACGCAAACCGATGATGTCAGTAGTTTTAAAAGGCGTAACACCAGATACCACTCCAGAAGAAGTAGAAGCTGAATTACATCTAGATCATACCATTCAGAAGTGTCAAAGTAGCATTACTTCACAAGATACTCCTATCTATTTAGCGCGAGTTCTAACGTCACACCAGTCAAACATTGATAATGTATTACGGAATGGATCATATATCTCGAAGACACATAGGTTCGAACCTTCTCACACACAGTCATCTTACCACTTTAGATACGAACGTTCCCAAGCGCATAGAGATCATATCGCTAGTGAATGCAAAGAGCCACCAATTTGCGAATAATGTTCAGAAATTCATGGAATTCGAAACTGTGCAAATCTCTAAAATGTACCGAACCCAGCCCGGCAGTCAACACCAACATCAACAAATTCCAATTCCTACAGTCGAGCAGATTATACAGTTCATGGCCATTACATTCTCCAACCCCAACCCATTCAAAAGAGCCGCTATTGTCCACAACATGTGCCGTGCACCCAAATGCATCTTTAATCTCGAAGCCCATACTACAGTTCCTGGTCTGGATATTATTTCTTCTCTAGCACTGTCCACCCCACGTAAAGACATACTGTAATACATCATCATTCTTATCACATTCGCTTTTTCGCTCTCAATCTGCACAGTTAAATGTTAAATATTAGGCTCACCTTTTTTCATCAAGATCTGGAGCCTATCCTAGATCAAGAAGAAACTTTGATTCGTTCCATTATAATCAACGTTTCATGATGTAAATCATACTTCAATTGTTTTGTTCATCAGATCATCAACTAGTTACTCCAACAGTATGGTTATAAGCGAAGCAAGTAACTTTCCAATCAATGATATACAGAAATAAAAAATGAATATATATATATTTTTCCAACTTTAGACCAACCATTCCCTCCCAAAAATCCTTAGTTCGCATAAAGTCTTCCCTCAAGCGACGGCCTAACCCTTGGGAGGGGACTAGCCACAGCATAACTGAACAGATCAGAACACAACTGAATATGAACTGAACCAACTCAGGAAGAAATTTCTTCCCTCCCACAAGAACTTGAACTGGAACCAGTTTCAGAAAGCTGATGGAGAAAGTTATCTTTCTCCAAAGGTAAAGAACTACCTATTGGTTGCAATGTAAAGATGCCCTAATAAAGAACTTTGTTTTGATATCACGAAGCTGAGTGATTCAGTGAGAATTATTGGTGGATAATCCCTTATCCTTCCGGGAAATTGGGAAGCTTTATTGCCAGCAACCTGCCACACACTTGGCGGAGGAACTGCGCTCTCCCCTAGCGGAAGGCTGCAGGCTTTCTCCGTCACCGTGGGAGCTTACAACTGTGATCCCCGCAGTGGCACAAACCTGCTACCAAGGCGTAAAGGAGGGTCGCGGCCAGGAAGAAGACAGAGTATCAGGTTACTGTATAAGTACAATCGGTCTCCAGTTCCCATTATAATGTAACGGATTACAAAATGAATTAGGTGACAATAGTTAAGAAACTGAAGACCTTTTGTAAGTTGACAATGGAGTAATACTTAAAAGAGTAGATGAAGTCAATCATGAAAACATATAACAATGAAACTGTGAAAGAAGATTCTTTATCATCAAAGTGGAGAAATATTGTGGTAATTTTCATGTTGAGGCAAGTCGTTTCTCGTTTGTATTAGCCTTCAGTAGTCCGCCAAGGAAAAATTATGACATCAATGGATAATTTCGAATTGTTTTTACTGATGAACAATTGAAATACATCATTCTGTACACAAATTGCAATTTACTATTGTGTAAGTAATATGTGAATGTGATGTGTAAAGATTGTAATAACTCCTTTATTAGAAGTCGATTGCTGGATTTAAGGAAAATAAAACATAAAAACAGAATATTAAAAAATTGTATATGACTAAATTTGTGAACTCATAAATAAACAGTAACATATTAACAACTATTGACATTGAGATCTGATTCGCATCAAATTTTACAGAAATTGTATTGACCAAATTGAAGGTTGCTATGACAAGTCTTTACGCGAGGGTTGCAAAGCTAATTGCACTTTCATTTTCTATATTTGTTCATATTAAAGCATATAAGTATACCACTCACTGCTGATATTATTTTATGGTACTCTAAGATTTATGAAATCGTATAAATCTTTTTTAAATATGTTTTGCTCTGCGGGAACTCCTCTCACTCACTCACTAAATAGCTAAACGAAAAGCTATTTAGTATTCCAATGAAGCATGGACGGAGGCAAGTATTTCTAAATACTATAGAAGTGAAGACGGATACTTCTATATTACCTACGGATATAGGATAAAGAAGTTCATAACATATTACCCAATGTTACAAATCTGTTTATTTCAAAGTAGTATCAGTAGTGGAACGTAGCTGCCATTAATTTGTCGTTGTAACAGTAAAGTACTTACACTCACATACTTATAAATCTAAATCACCGCGGAAACTAGTTAGGGTGTTAAAAGTTGCTGAACGAATTATGAACTCACCAACTGTGTACGTCAGAACGTACAGGATAATATTTACTGAATAAAAGAAATAAGCCTTACGCACACATTTTTATTACTATAAAATAAGGAAGTAACGTGTACAAAAATATATACCGAGATAAGTGAATAGTAAAGAAAATATATACTACATATATAACGCACGAAATCAACGGCGTCTCTGCTTCGTGAAAGCTGAATGATCCGATTTCAAATACTACGAAAATATCAAATGCTATCAGACTTCTCATTACCAGAAATGAAATCAATTTTTTTATGAGGTACGTCGAACATGGGGGAAGGCCTTAAGTAAACCAGTCGGTATGAAGAAGAAAAACAATACCGATATTTATAGTACAAAATTATTAGCACAAATAACCTCGAATGCGACCAATCTCAGCCCCATTAATAGAAGATAGTAGAATAAATTAGGAATATCTTAGTTTCATTCGACAGAATTTTAAAGCACAAAAATAAAAGTTAAAGTGACTCACGATTCAAAGCTGCACTCAAAATACTCCCAGAAGGCACGCGGGAGGAAAGATCCCAAATCTCACCGCATAAACGAAAGGACATCAAGATATACAAAAAAGCGAAAAGTAATCAATGTTACACTATTTTCGATATTTTATAACTTGTGGCACGACCAAGAAGATTGAAGAAACCTATTGCCAAACGTGTTTGAGGTAAGAACGATCTCTTGTGTTATTTATGTATGCCTCAGTCCTTAGAATGAGCTTCTAAATTAGTAGTTTTACAAAGAACGTTGAAGGAAAAATTGTATAAGTAAATAGTGATAACAGACAGAGTCGTTGATGATCACTTGAAACTTTTTGATTCAGTTCTTGGAGACTTTGGGATGACTTTGAAATTAAGAATATGCAGTTGCATCCTGACAGAACCTCAATCCTCGGAAATTATTGCAGTTCCGAATCAAAACTCGAAGGATAAGATATGTATATATAATTTAGATCGTATCACCTCCATTCAATGCGAAAAAGCTCCAATGGTCACAAGAACCAAAAGTTGCTGCTTTAAATCAATTATTAGAAAAATGTATAAAGTGTTGCCCAAATATAGCGCCAGCACTGATGAGATTATGCAAAAACAAGTAAGCAGGAAAATTTGGATCATAACGACATATCGAAGGATTATTCTATATAAAACGGCACATCAACCGTAGAAGTTGCGGTCTTATTTTGTCAAAAGGCAGAACAGAGAAAAAGTGCTAAAAATTGACTGGACGCATTGTATGTCTGTGTGACGTAGACAATAACAAAGATATTGCCCGTTGGTCAGCTTTCAGAACAGAAAGTTTTACTACGGCATCTAGTTACAATATTAAGAGAGGATTGGGCTTTAAGACATTATCGACATATAAAATCCACGGGAGGACAGATTATACATATTGATGCAGATGAAAGATTTAACACTAAAAATGAGTTATATCCTAGAAATTGCTGACGTCGCAGACCAGCTACCGCAGGGGAATTTTAGGCCACCTTAGAAGATGGTACAAGCGGGAAAACAAGGAAAAATTGTTGAAGTTGTGAATAACGTAAATAATACACACTGATACATGTAGGAGAGAAAAGATAAATCGTTTCAAAAGTAGCTTGACGCGGGAAGATACTGTGAAAATGTCAAATTTACATATTTACTCTATGACTTACGGACACCGCAAATACATCGCCGCATTAACAATCTACACAAATTGGACACTAATAAAACATGATATTCATAAAAAAAAATGATGAAAAATAATACTGTCACGGTCATTTTGGATCGTCAAAAAGCCATGTATGATATTAAATATGTTATGGCAAGTTATATGATCCGAGATACAAATATCATCATGTGTCATAAGGCGGATTGTCATCTTTGTACGAATCGATTGCAGTATTTTTTCTCAGGAATCGAAAGCAAATCGTTTTTTAATGTAGTGGGAAAGATACCGACCAGCAAGGGCGAATATTTGAAAGTATAACAATACACTCATGAGATATTTCATCAAATATACTATCAAAAGGTCGTTCTAAAAGTAAAAATTGCATTCTTAAAGATTTCTTGATCAATATAGCACAGGAGCTTAAACTCTCTTAAGATATTCTATGAGATAAAATTCCTCGCTTAGCATTCAGTAAACGTGTTAATGGAAGAGAGAAGAATAAAGGTGTGCTAAACTACTTATTATAATATTGAGTAGCAAGGTCGCACCATGAATCCACGGTATCTGCCACCTGTTCAGACATACCTAATGAACCCATTCAAGTATTGGAGACTTGAGCTGTTACAAATGATGGTGTAAAATCTAACCAGAAGTGGAATCGCAAATGAAAGGCGAAAACATGTCCTAAGAGAAACAACATAATATCAAAGGCCGTACAAAATGCACTGTCACAGTGATGCGGGATTTGGCAGAATCAGAAAGATATATTAATTTTATCGTTGTACATACTCCTGTATTACAAAGGTAGTGCCAGGGCGGTAGATATGTTGGATCAAGAAACAGGAAATTTGATGATATTCCGTGCATCAGTGTAATGGAGGACATTTACAGAGGACAAATACTGAAACTTCATTCAATGAAGAACACACCTGAAGAAGTTTCTCGAATAACGGTGTAGATCACCCCGCCCTCTTGGTATTACCTTCCCATTAATTTACATGGGCATTGTTTTACTCGACATATATCTCTCAGGATCGTTATTTTTTAATTCTGTTTTCGCCTAGAGTTTCATCATGTTTTGTTTGATTCAGGTTGTTTTATAGAAATGTAAAATTTTACACACGAGCAGTATAATTTCTCGTTGACATATCATGATTTATATAGCAAACTATTAATAATACATTACACTTCAACAAACATCACAAACCAAAACTCTAGAAGACTGAAAACAACTACCAAGGCAAACTTCGTTAAAGCGGAACTTGGATATCCTACTTCTGAGAGACATAAAACAAGTAAAAATATTCCCATATAAATCAATGGAAAGGTGTTAAGAAGCTGCTGGGGGTGATCAAGAGCGTTATGGAATGAGCTCCAATGAGCTGAACGGCCTGAAATACATATTACAGATTGAACGAAAGCAGAAATACAGTTAGGGAGACACGAAATTGTATGCAACCTGTGTTTGTATTAGTTTGCATTACACATCTCTTACGATAAAAATATTTCATTTAGATGAAAAGTCCACCTTTTCTAGTTTATGCTCTGCAATTGTGAGATTGTGTAAACGAGGTCGGATGTGGTTGCGTCACCGAGGGTGCATTAGCATTTATTTCACCACTTTCCATATCTGCAGCATGTCCGATAGCGATGTGTGCCCATAACATTAGCCATTTAGGTGTTTCCCTTAAGGGTAGATAATATCACATTCGGCAGCAATACTCAATTTTCTACAGTAATTTACTGCATCTCAAATTCCTGTACGAAGAGAGCGCCAGCGCCCTAAGTGGCATATCAGGAGATGAAGTTTGAAGATGGCAAGATCCAAGATTATTTTCGGATTAGAATGTTTCGAGTATAGAGACTCTGAACTATACTTGAGACTCTAGTATTCTTCTACATCTAAGAATTAATATAGCAGCAAACATATTTAAACATTGAATGTAGTAATAAATCAAGCAGCTTCTTTTCATTTTATCTGTCGAAAAGTGAACATTAAACTTGGCAAAAATTATAGCGTTTCTAATTCGTTTCACTATAGACTCCATTAATACATATCTTTGCGTTTGAGTACAATGCAGATAAATGAAAATTACACAATTTGCAAATCACGTTCATTTGACCAAGGTTACTGAATGAAATGTAATGCGAGTGTAGTTCCGAGTTCTGTAGACTTGTGAGAGGGGTTTGATGACGTTCCATGTGACCCTTTCGTTCTAAGGTATTTGGGTGCTCCCAACGTTACCGAAATCGAGATACATTACGGGACTATATAGGTATTACTTGTGTTAATATTCAGTTCAGTTACGAATGTTAACTAACCTCTCAGGCACTTCGTTTAATCTGCACATTTATTTTCATACCTGTTCGCATACTGGATCACGAAATATAATCAACAGTGACTTTCTAAAGCCGGGTTCAGTACACAGTGTCATTCCACAGAATAAATTAGAAACATTAAAGCAAAATATTTGTAAATTTTATGAGGATAAAGTTTTTAACACTTCTACTAGGATACTCATCACTACAAGAACTGAATCAAATAATGCTTACAGTTGATCATATTGATATGTGAAAAATATGTTAAACGAGTAAATCATTCACGGATTCAGCCTAAAAAACTTACATAAATTGGGAACAAATTGTAGTAACTAATCCCTTCAAATGGTTCAAACGGCTTTACTTTACAAACTCTGTACTTAATATCCAAAACCTGTTGTTGATAGTGAACTGTATTTATATTAAGCATGAACCGAATTAATAATAACATTTGCTATTTCTTACCTGGTGAGAAGATTTGAGGTTTCTGAATGGTTCTGCAGAATATGCTAATACTCTTTCTGATTCCTGCTGCTGTTTGAACTCTGTCTTTTCATCTGAGCACTCGCTTTGGCCTTCACGTTCACTGGCGTCTACTAAAGATTTCTCAGTCAGTAAAATTGTTTCCTCGCAGCATAATTGATCTGTATTATTCTCGGGCATTGAATCAATTGAGCTGCATGACTGAAAATTTTAAAGTAGTTATAAATAAATAAATTGTGCTTTCTGAAACCGCATCAGCTAATAACCAAATGGCATGCTCCGGTTTCAAACGCCACTACTACAGATCTGATCGTCACTCCGTATATTTCAATTAAAATAAATCGCTTCTATAATTTAAGTGTGTGACACTCAGCTACCTCAAAACAAAATTCCTCTGCAAAGCTATATGTTCACGAATATTGTACGGACACTGCGAAAGTTACTTCATAAATCCACCTACTTATAACTTTACATCTTATAATCTTAATGGACTTTGCAATTATTACGCTATCACGGAAGTAGCCACGTTCACCATGATATAACGCCTTTAAGGAACATATAATACACAACACATTATCTATTAATCTACCTTTATCGCATATGCGCACACACACACTTATGCAGAAGTACGAATGAGATAAAATTCTGTATGAATTAAGTTGAAAGACTTAATAACAGCCAGTCGACTGGGAATTAAATTTGTATGTTACTTATTAAACAAACGTAGGCTGAAATGAATGTATTCTTACTACAGTTTATTATGCAACTATCCACCATATAAAAATAATTACGAAAATTAAATTTGTTTGAAATTTATTTCTATTGATGCTTCTTTAAACCTGGTTTTCGCTTCGATAATTTCTTAGAATTCTATATTGTTTGGGGAATACCTTTTGTCAGTATGGGAAATTTTGAATGAAGCAGGTCTCATATCTCTGAGATTACAATGCAGCCCGTGTTCCTGGTTTGAGGGAACTGCAAATATCAAGTTCCACAGTTCATTTTCCCAAACTAAGGGCAGTTAGCAGCACCAAAATGAGGTATTTGTTCATACTCGACTGTTTATACCTTATTATTATCATACCAGTTATTTCGGGGTGTGCTTGTATCGGCTATATATACTTGTACGTGTGTGTGTGTATGTGGATGCGTAAACGCGTTCATACTTATTTAAAGATAAAAATATGAAGAAATAAAAACTGTTTGTTATTCATTTGTGGAAACTATTAATACATCTATGGTTGAAGAGCAACATGTCTTCATGCGTGAGGAATCATGTATAGTTTGCTGGAGGGGAATTGCTTCAACACGAGTCGTGTATTCCTATTGTATATGGTACAACAACGTACTCGAGAATTTTGTAAAGCCAAACAAATATTCCACCAATAATAACATATTAGAGGAAATGAATAATTTATAAATTAATGGTTTTCAAAATAAGATTAGTCTTACATGCAACAAATTTCTTATATTGGATAATTAAAGACATATTGTTTTTTCTTTCAATTTCTATCAAATATTTAATTACATAAAGGCTTAGTACTAAATCATCTCAAACAATGCTACGCGGAATATTTGGTCGCGCAGGGATTAATAATTATTATCCAATTCAGGTCAAAACTTTGCAAAATTTGATAAAGACAAAGCCTATATACATATTCCTGTATATATATATATATATATATATAT
>JAGDQP010022357.1:0-20402 GCA_022664845.1 Lepisma saccharinum
TATGCTAGTCTCATATGTGTATGAATATATATATATATATATATAAAGTATAAAGTCATATTTTCTACAGCAGAAAAAAATATGCCCTACTCTTTTGAAATAATTTCTTGAGATCTTTTTGTGCTACTGTTTAGTGCTTTTCACATCAAGCGGTTCTTTACCTACGTAGTCTGGAGCTGTTGTTGAACTTTTTGAATGTATTTTGTAAGGCCTTTAGGCAACTATGGCTCAGGCCGTATGGATGATGATGGGGTGAATTGGTGGAATGAAGAAAGTGGGAGGAAACTGGAGCACTCCAAGAAAACCCACGCATACGGTGTTTATCCACCACAAAGTCCACATGGCATGAGCAGGTGTTTAACTTTTTGAGATTGCGTCTAGTGATACCACAGAACAGTGTACCTTTTCTGGATTGACAATTTGTGTTTCTTTGCTGTAGCATCTAGCTCACTCACGTCAATGCAGACGGTGAAACTTGAGTTCAACTTCAAAAAACCGCAAAATGCATGTCTCTCTGAAAGAGGTTCTTAATATTTTGTAATCAGATAAATACTTTTATGAACACCTTGTATATTGTGAATTACAATATTTAGAAGTAATACATGACCTCATTATTTACTTTAAGTAATAATTTAAAAGGAAAATGCTCGTGTTTTCCATAATTTTTCACAACTGAGTACCAGTTCGAAGTGGTTCATTTAACTTGGACTGATCTTAAAAACTTTTCTCATCATTTCTATAACTGAATTATAAGACTTCTAAACAAATGCAGCGAGCAACAAGAAACTGTGTTCGGAACTTCTAATTTATATTTGTCAATTAATTCAGGGAAACAGTTTCTAAAATACTGAAGACACTCAACATGTTATCCTTTTGATCACAGAAACAGATATAATGCTCCAAATATAAAGCAGTTAAAACTATAATTTCCGTTAATCTGCATTAACTTTGTATTTCAACATTCCTATAACATCTTTCTTTGCCTTTAACACTCCTAGTGCATTTCTTCTTTGGCTGTGCTTCTGATTAACTTGCAGTGTTTTCTATATGTCAGATAAGCAAGGAGTATCACGTTAATAAATGTGTATTTGGTTACTTAAGATATAATTGAAATCCAAGTGTTTTAGTGATAGTTACTTTTGATGTTAGCTTTTAAAATACAAAGTTAATAAATTGGGGTTTAAATTGGTATGATTTACGTCAGCTATTGCGAGGTGTGTTATATGTATTAATGGTTTGGAAGCGCATATGTGAATCATTTGTGCTGCAGTTGTGTTTTTAGAATTATATCATGGCTGATTGAAATGGATCTTTTTGTTGCTATTTTCTTGTGTTATTTCCTAGTCAAATACTAATAAACAATACAATTGCAAGTTTCTTGTTTGAATACAAAGATGTTTTCCCCATACTAAACATGCTTAAATGAGTTTGTGATGTAAAACTTGCGCTCGCTATTCGTCTGTTTCTTAGTTTTCATCCATTCGTGGAAAATGAAACACATCAGATGAAATACATATGATAGGCCTATATACACAAAAGTGCATACCTACGTAGTCGCGCACCATTGCGACCCAGTGACATACCGTGTATTGTCATCCTGAAAAATCCCATTGTTGGCCGGTTCACGATGTCCATAAAGGGCTGGAGCTGAAGATAACGCTGGCCGGTCAATGTCCGGTTCAAGCGGACCAGAGGACCCAAACCAAGCCAGGTAAACACGCCCACACCATGATGGAGCCACCACCAGCTTGCACAGTGCCTCGTTGACAACTTGGGTCCATGACCTCATGGGGTCTGCGCCAGACCCGGATCTTACCATCCGCGCGTAACAGCTGGAAACGTGACTCATCTTACCACGCTACACGTTGCCAGTAATCTAAGGTCCAATCCAGACGTTCCCGAGCCCAGATGAGTCGCTGCCGCCGATGAGCAGCAATTAGTGGCACGTGTGTCGGTCTTTTGCTGATATACCCCATGGAGACCAAATTGCGCTGCACTGACCTCTGAGACACGTTCCTGGAACGTCCTACATTAATTCCTGCTGTCAGATTATGCACTGTTGCTTGTCCGTTTGCGCGGACGAGTCTGCCCAGGCGTCCTCGGTCGCGGTCATTCAACGCCTGTGAGTGGCCATTGCGTTATCCCTGATGGGTCGTAATGCGGTCACGGTCCACCCTTGACACTGTGGTGCTAGTAAAGTTCAATGTCCGGACGACTTCCGAAATCCACGTCTAGCACCAACTATCATCCCGTGCTCAAACGCCGATAATTTCCGTCGGGTTGCCATCACCACAGTACACGACGTTTTCATTGTACTCACAGAACGGTACACGTTTTCACTGTACTCACAGAAGTCCAACTGCCACGCGCAGTTCGACCGGTTTGCCGAAATGTTACCGCGCCGTCAACTAGTTAACTCTCGCTATCCCACGACTTTTGGCACTTCCGTGTATATCTGATTTCATCGTTGGTATTAGGTTCTAACAGAATTCCGTAACGCACTTTACAATGAATTTTCGCTAATACCAAGATAATTCCTCTGTGAGCATTTTGAGATATAAGTACATTGTTGAAATATCACGTTCTAAAGGTGTGCTCTTAGTTTTCAAGGTAGGCGTTTGCAATATGAAGTAAGGAAAAACGAGTACTCCCGACATCATGTCCTAGCTTTCAATTAAGGCTTGAACGCTTCCTAAGCCGCTTTAAAAATTAAGTGTGTGTAAGGAGTAAAGACACGTGGAAGGTGTGTCTCGGGAAGGATAATTTCGACCTGGGCTGCTAAATGCTCTAATCAGCAAAGATGGCCGTAAAACAAGTCGTGAATTGGCTGAATAGAGACTATAATCACTCGACATTTGCATGCGATGGGGAAGGTAAAAAAGTCGGAGTGTGAGGGTACACAATTCGAGCGTGGAAAACAAGATACTTGTGTCATTGTCTCCGAATCTCTCCCGCGCTCAAACTAAACATCGATCGTCCCTGAGCCTCATCATCACACATGAGAAATGGTTTCTTTACACCAATATGAAAAAAAGGAGTGAGTGACTGAATCCTGACAAGAAGGCAACATTTTAATTCAAGGCTGACTTACGTCCTAAAGGAATTACCCTCTATCAGGTGGGTTTGTGGTGGCATCCATTTCGAACTTCTTTCAAGATACTGAACCGTCACGACCAATCTGTGTGGTCAGAAGCTGCGATGTCTAGTCGAGACTATTCAATAAGAACATTCGAATCGTGTGACATGACAATGTCTGCCTGTACACAGCGAAACTCATGAAGATATCATTCAAGAGCTTGGATCGGAGAATCTACCCCACCCATCCCATGTCACCATCTCTACCGAGTTTTCACCAACAGTTTGCGAGAGGCGATTGCTTTGAATATAACTTGGATCTTCGGAATACTTGCCACTTCAGTTCTTCCGCAGAAACTGCGAAAAATTCCTCGAGTGCTGGGAAGAGATGAAGAGGAAGAAGGGATTGACACTAGCGTAAAATCACTACAAACTTACTTTACAGCCCAATAGAAAAACATATGTATGTGTTTCTTCTGATACAGAATGCCGTTATGGAAATAAATCTTGAGTGTATGACGAGTTTAATTCGCTTTGTATTTTTATTTTAAACAAGAAAGTTAAAATATGCACTGTTTCATACAATGATTATAGTAAAAATTTGATCAAAGCCTAAGTTACGCTTAGCTCTGTATTTTATTAAATGTTTGGGAAAAAATAATTACGAAAAAGAAACCAACTACTTCGTATTTTTTACCTTCTCTGTATATAATGGTCCTTTGTGACATTCACATGAACCCCGGACCTATTAATAATTGTGAATTCTGAGATTTTATTAAAATGCTAGAAGCAGTAAGAAGAAACTCAGATTCTGCAATTCACATCAATGAACTGGAGTAGATTTGTTTTGATTTTTACTATAACTTGGTTAAATAATTATGTCTGATGATTAACTTCTTTTCTCGCTATATTGTCGGGACTCATTTTTCATTATATCTGGAATAATTGAAAGAATACAGAATATATTTAAATTTCACTTTAATTGTATGCATACAGTATAACGTACACAAGTTGTAGAGGAAAACTATTTCGCTATAATTATGTACCGCAAGTCTACATGATAAACATACACAGTAACAATAATAAACAAACAACATTACTTCACATAGTTTATACAGTTCATATTGCACATTCGCAGATTATCAATTGCTTTTTATGTTAAAAATTTGTTTCCAATGAAATAGCTCACAATCTATACTATATTCGCGAAACATTCAAAGTACGTACATATATCAGCCTCAGTTAAGAATAATCATAACAGTTTCAAATTCGATTGCATATAGCCTCAGGAATAAAAAATGTTAAAAGAAAATGAATAGGGAAAGTATTTGTACAGAAGAATGCAGGAAATGTCTGATTGTAACCACTTAAGATCGTTGTTACCAGATAAGGAAATTGGAACGTGACTGTTTCATTTTAGATAAATAACTGTTTGTGGTATAGATTTGTGTTAAGAATCAATAAGAAAATATATTATGGAGTCCAAAAAAAAGCGCCGGTCGCAAATAAGAATTTGCACGTCAAATTACACCAGCATTATATTCACAAAAATTGTAAAAAAAAAAAAAAATTTTGAAGTTCAAAAATTGTTACTCTCTTCACTTACAAGGGAATGTTCCAATTGCTCAGTCGATATTAACATGAAATGTATTTTGTTGTACATATACCGGTAAAAATATTAAGACCCACGATCTGCGATATTTTTATATAATGATTATTTAAATTTGCATGTATAGACATTATGCAACAGATACTGAAACAGTTAATATGGACACACTATTTTGCTAGACATTGGAAACGTAAAAAGAAATATGAAAGCGTACAACAGTAATCACAGAAGCATATTTTGATCATAATTATAATTATTGTGGCATGAAGTTAGAAGTCAAAAAAAGTCAAATGTATTTATAAAATTTCTTGTGAGAATGATAATACGTATACTGGTATGACCAAAAGGAACTTTAAAACCTGAATTAAGGAACACATTAGAAATGCCAAAGCTTCCAATTCTGTTTCAAATTTACCGAACACTTACATGGCTAGAATCATATAATCTTTTCTCATCATACATAGATCAGATTCATGTCTTGACCGAACTCTTAGAAAATCTTTCTGTGTCTTAAAAATTTTTCTCCTAAATACAGATAGGAGTAACTTAACTAAAACGTGGATTCCTTCTCTATTAAAAAGAATTAGAAACACAAATTAGACCACAAACCGTAACTTTTCCAAACTTGAATAGTCACCTTGCAATTTACGTATCTATTAAACTGATATCAAAGAATTTCAACCAAACATTCTTTCTTGCATTCTTCTATACATATTCTTACTCTTTTTCTTTTACGTGTTAGTTCCTGAGGATGTATCTTATTGGATTTGAATCGTCGAACCTGTTATGATTGCTCTCTTCATAAAAAACACGGAGGACGAGTAAATTGTTGTTAACTTGGAATTGCACAAACTGCTTTGAGCATCATGGTTACACATTTTTTTTTTTTTTTTTTCAAGTATGTTCGCAACTAGCAACATATTCTATGTTGAAACAAAAATTCATTAGTACACACGTTATCTGCTAATGGGATTTGTAATATTTTTCTTGAGATTATTTCAGGGGATTTCGTGATAAATACAGACAATGGTTTAGGTTATTTGGTCCCTTATCAGTCTGTTCATGTAATAAAAGGTACCTGAATAAAGACACTAAGCAATGATGATTTAATTATCTACTTGGTAAGCGGATTATCCGTGGAACGTGAGCGCGACATGAGGGTCATGATCCACACACACGGCCGGCCAGCAACAAGATTCGGGGTGAAAATCGTGGCACTAGAGAGAGAGTGTCTTAACAAAATACTAATTATCTTTTATTTTTCAGAGTTATTTATCTGCCATGGCAAGGAGATGTTGGAACTATCTACCTTAATTTTGCAAATAGTTTTAGCATCTGCTAAGAAAATTACTTATCACCTTAGTTCTCTGCGAAATTGAATTAACCTCTTTACGAATGTTTAGTTCGTGTAAGGTGTGTGGATTTGTTTTCTACTCTGTTTTTGTGCTGTTAACTAAGTTATGAATCGTAGTAAAAACTGGAACTCGAACGTCAGGAAATTTATCTTGACATAACCTCCAGACAGTATGAGCGGAAAAGTACGAACATACAAATCATAAATAAACACTCATTGAGGAACAGAATAATTAGGCCCATTGTTTTCCACTTCACCTATACAACATAATCATCAACAAGCACGTGCGTTCAGTAACCACTCACGTAAGAGATTGGTACCTCACCTCGCCTGTATATCCATTAACCGACATGTCGCCAAGACTAAGATAACCTTTCGCTGGAGTTCCGCCGTGTTCACGTTCAAAGATAATCCGCTTACCCAGTATATTACTTACGAGATAAAGCTATAGTGCAAATGGCGAATTGTTTTAAACTCTAATTTAGCTTTATATTATTTGATACTCTGTGCAAAATAGTAAATCAACAAAGGAACAATAATTAGTCGTTTAAAGTTAACCACACTAACAGCGTTATGTAATACCACAATAACTACGGCCTCAGCCAAAGTTGCCTAAATGCCATAAATAAATTTAGTTCAGCCACAGTAATGACTTTTTGTGGCAAGACTGCGGTATTAGACTTCATAAACGGAACGTAAATGAAATCTGTAGTTAGGCACATGAATTCAATACCTGAATATATAAATATTACGTGAGGAACTTACAATTAACTCGAAAATTAAGAGAGATTTCATATTACAATTTGTTTTTGTCTATCCAACTTTTGATAACACGTTCACGTAACATCGAATACCTAGCTAAAAGAGGACATCTATATTGTAATAAAGATATAGTTTGATGAGGGAAGTGTGCACATAATACAGGATGATTAGATGCAGCATGCACCTGATATAATTCGTTTAAAAGTAGCCCTGTTTCGTCGGATCTCCTTTCGACGTGTATTGGGCATGATTCAGATCACCACAGGCAGATAACTGCGTAGTGGAAGGACTGTGCTCTAAACAAAAAGTATTAGTTGGTGTAGAGAGGATATCTATTACGGAGGGTATTCCTGGTAAAACTTGTGCTTTTGTATGGAGGAGAATATAAAAAAAGGAGGTTCAGCGGCGATTTCAGGCACAGTTTCTAACACCAAAGTGCCTCATCGTAATGTAGTGCAGCACTGGATAGAGAAATTTCGTAAATCGAGATCACATGCAACACGCGTAGATCTTGTAGACCGGTAGTACTGACTGAGAAGAAATTGTTGGATATATCAGACCACATGTCCCAAAATCCTCGAAAATCACTTCGTTATTGATGTAGGAATTTGAAGTTTTATACGGTACGGCTTAGGAAGAAAAGAACTTTTTACAGAAAATCATGGTTCCTGTTTAGTCTAGGAACCAGAGACTGCATATCTGTGAAAGTCCTTTTCTTCATTTTTGTACTGCCCTATCTCCTTTACGTTGGTTATTTTGGAGAAGAACTTAAAGTTTGAAACGTTATGTTTTAAAAGTGTTTAGTTATTTTTCTCACTTTTTGCTTCACAACCTTTGGGCGCAATATATTTATGAAAAAAAATAATTAAAAAAGGATTTTAAAAAACACGCTTTTTTGAGCAAAGAAAAATGGACTAAAAAGTAGAAAAATAATAAATTTATGAATCAGAAAATAAGCGTGGGTGCTCTTGCTTACCTTATCATAATATCTAAGAGCACTCACGCTTTTATTTTCCGATTCATAAATTTATTATATTTTTCCTTTTTAGTCTATTTTTCTTTGCATAAAAAGCGTGATTTTTTAAATCCTTTTTTTTAATTATTTTATTTATTATTCTTTTCAGGTTATTTCGGTGTTCATACTTTTTCTCCAGCTAATATTTTGTGGCCAAAATCCTAAAGTGTTCTGCAACCAACCAAACCTAGCCGCGGTGCAGGCTAGTATTTATTTTAGGATAAAGAAGTATGTAATACCAAAATATTAAAATATGTTTTTAAAATATATACATATATAGAAATATATTACAGTAATAATGGAATGTTGTTACCCGATTTACGTCGCTGTGAAAAATTTCATCATTGTATAACGTCGGGAAATGAGTTAAATTAAAGTTGCCAGATTTGTACCAGAGATAAAACATGATTACAGAGTAAGTTAATAAAAAGCGTGTAATAAATACAGTTAGAGACTAACAACAGGAAGATTACTGTTACGTGGAGTAGACCTACTTTTTTATATATATATAGAAGTACACTTGTATGAGGGAGAGAAAAAACAACCCTAAACTGATGCTGTTTATAAGATTACTGCTCTGCAACCGCCTTCGTAATAAAGTGAAAATTTTAATA
Organism: Lepisma saccharinum; assembly: GCA_022664845.1. Lineage (NCBI taxonomy): Eukaryota > Metazoa > Arthropoda > Insecta > Zygentoma > Lepismatidae > Lepisma > Lepisma saccharinum. Next base: position 8,430 of record JAGDQP010022357.1, read on the forward strand.
TATTTGTCTTAATGAACATAACAGTTCATTAGAGATGTTCAAATATTGTGGTAAAATGACAAATTAGTATGTCAGTGATTTATGCTGCAATTGTTTCCCTAGTAGTGAAGCTCCAAAGTAGGTATTACACCTTGCACCTAGACCATTGATGCTCTGGTTCGGGAAACATGTACGTTTCTAATTATACTTTATCTTTCGTAATTTAAAAACTCTCGAGCAAAGAACATATAAGTCTATACAAAAACAGATCAAAATTTCGTAGTTAAGCCAAAGTAATAATAATAATAATAGTATTTAGAATTGTATGAAATACCAGTAAAAATTCTAGAAACCTGTTAATGTGTCACATTTAATGGGGTAGCTCACAAACCATTTAAGTGAAGGACTACATATTATGAGAAATACATCTAATTAACAGAAAAAAATATTTTTTTACATTTATAATTTTTAAACATAAAACGAAAATGGTTAATTATCCTTGAATTGGTTACTATTCAACACCTGAACCTGTTACCTCCCATAAACTCATTTTATCTTTATCAATACCTGAATATCCTAATATTTTTCTTAAAGAATATCCTAATATTTTTAACATTCCTTTACACATTAGTGTTCATTGACTGGTTCTATAGTTTAACAAAATGTAACACATTGAACATATTTTTTTAAAGAAGGGTTACATCAACAAAGTTATAATGTTACACCAATTCAGTATCACTTAGAGAAAATTAACTGAAACGTTGTGTGACAGATCAAGTTGGTTGTCCGCAACAATAAACATAAGTAATTACACGTGACAACTAAGTAGATGGAAATGCTTGTATTGTGCATTCACCAAGTTTTCTAACAGAGCTTAGCAAATCCTCAGTGGACTGGCCTTCGTTCACGATTGACTCAGCAGTCTGATCAGCATAACGATGTCCAATAGAGAGAGACGATAAGTAACTCATGTCACCAAACGGAGACATATGAGAGGTAGAGGATTGCAGTGTGTATTCAGCGGCTGTTGATACAATTGGCCTGCAGATGGTGCTGTGATTTTCTCGTTCTCTTGGCTTCTGATAGGCTGAAGATGATGTCGGATGATGTTCTTCACTCATTTCATGACGTGTCATGTGTTGCTTCAGTTTGTCTTGTCGCGAGAAGCGCTTCCCACATCGTAAGCACGGATATGGGCGTTCCCCTGTATGTACACGTCGGTGGCGCTTCAGGTGGGCTGCGCGCGTGAAAGAAAGATGGCAGAAGTCGCATTGATATCGCTTTTCGCCCGTGTGACTTCGAATATGCTTACGTAACTCTGACGTGGTTTTAAAATCTTTGAAACAGAACGCACAAACGGCTAACGCATTCTTATAAGTGTCATCATCACCTGTTTCACCTTTCAAGAAATGATTATCTATTCCACTATACTCAGCCGCAACGGCAGCATACGCAGCGTTGTAAAAGTCAATATCAGGTTGTTCTTCCTTGATCTGAGTTTCACTTACGGGCATAACACTATCCCTACTGCCAATGTCAGAAATACTTTTTCGATCCGAATTGTCTTCACTACTGGTCATAGTATTCCGTGAATTTTTCTGCGAATTCTCTATACTTCTTGTATTTTTGTTCGAAGCTGCTTTTGACGACTTGTTTTCGAAAGTATATTTTGCATATTTTCTCCAAGACGGGCGTAACCCAACATCCACTCTCTTTTGACCCTTGAATCTGGTTTCGTGGACGTAAGTTTTTGACTGACTAATACTTTCCCTATGTTCAGATGCAGCTGGTGAGGTTGCTTTCTGAAATGGATTAAAAAATATTATACAATCGTATCGAGGGTACATAAATCAAGTGAAATATAACACGCATAACAGAAACCATATATAACATACACGTTCTTATGGCGATTACAGTGATGAGAAGAGCATATGATCTACCGTCTACAAGCCACGAAATATGAAATAGCTCTATGTCCTGTTAAAAAATTCTCAACAAATAGGACGCTGAAATCACTAGTAGTTACAGACTTGCACAAATTATAAAACTTTTTCTCTTTTGATCGATAATCAAAGATTTTGTAGAGAAATTTGTTAAATTTTGGTACTTACGGTTTTATTTTAATTTTACGGACATTTCAAACATTATATATAATTTATTAATTTGTAACAGATTTTATTCATGCAGTTTCAAGTACAGCACTCCATTTTCAGTTTATTTGTATTACCGCTCTGCCGTCCACACTGCACCAGTCATTATACAAGGTACGGCCACACTTTGGGAGGTGATTACTAACATGTAAAAAGAGAAGAGTATCATTTTTGTCAAATTCTGCATTGTTTTCGAGTTAAAGGGATTCCAACTTGAAGCCCACAGTCAACTTCTGACAATTTTAAATAAAGTGACTATTTCTAAATACATCATATACGATGCATTTACGGTTTCGGGAGTTAATTTGTATTAATACGAAAATGAAATGTTATTGGTTTGACAGTTTTGGCAACATGATATATAAATTTTTACTCTTTTCGAATGATATTTCGTAAGTTCATTGAATAGTTGATCTCCTAGTGATTATAAACATTGTACACAGTATAAAATGTAGCGTTACAAACTAAATATTATACTAGGTTTAACTGTGAAAATCGACATTTTGAGCATTTCATCTCGTATAATTTTCAGTTTGCCACACACACGATGTTCATCATTACTAGGGGATTATTAAAATATCCAGTTAACTGACGTAGTGTCATGAAAAAAAGAAACTTTATACGAGGTTGACAACACTTACACCTAAAGACATCATTTTTTATCTTCCAGTCTATACCACGCAATTTTATTTTAAAGAATGTAAAGCAAAGATCTCCAACAAACTATGGCAGTACTATCTCTGAATGTGTCTAATGTATTTTTATCGTTGAATCAAATTTCAATGCTGCTCCTACAAATTCAAGTCTAGAGAGTTCAAACTTTCAGGGAAGAAAGTTAATAATCAACTCAAGAGTTCTATCCGTGCCGATTTTTCATTTCCTTTCTTATTGTCGAAAGAGCTTCATTATTATAGGTTTTGATATCTATAACAACAATGAAGCGATTTCAACAATGAACAAGACAGACAATTAAAAATCGGCACGTATAGAACTCTTGAATTGGTTATGAATTTTTTTTCCCTAAAAGTTTGAACTCTACAGCATTGAAATTTCGTGCAACGATAAAAATACATTAGAAATATGTGGAGATAGTGCTGTCATCCTTTATTCGATATCTTTGCTTTACATTAACCTTAATGCGCGTTTATGATTTATCGAAACACTCATTTGACCGGTATTTAACATTGTAAGAATTGGGGCTAAGCTTGACCCTCTGTATCGAGACAACGAAATGGAATTCGATAAATGTTACATATACCGATATATATATATATATATATATATATATATATATATATATATATAATAAATCACAGCCATATTCAATCCACTAGTGGATAAGGCCTCTCTCCGAAGGGAGGAGTTGGTCTACTGCTCCCACACTGACCAGACGTCATGGGAGAGGAGAACCATGAGACGTCACTCACAATTGTTATGTATAAATTCTAATTAATATTTTTGTCACTATGTCGCATGTAGATAAAGTCAGATAAGAATAGTAATTTTCCCAGTTGAGCACTTTTATAGCATTAAATGGAGTATTGGTATTCCTTGTATATGTACTTATCAGGGCACAAGATGGAGTATTGAAACTCTCATATATATTATACTAGAAAGCACAAAAGGGTGTTCAAAGAATTGTAAATCTAAAATATAAGTATGTACTGAAAATAGTGGTTCGGTGCAGATCAGTGACTTCGAAATTATGACGTCACGAAACGAAACCTTCCGAAGCACCCAGATAGAATGTATATAAGTCTGCCTCAGGGGGTTCTGAATCAGAACTTCCTGGGCTACGGCCCAGACCACATCAAGCTCTCTTGCTTGATGTTTGTTTCTTGGACATTGTCCACTAATAAACCATTATTATCTTAACTTTTCTTGTATTCTTTATTGGTTCTAACCTTGTGGCTCTGCTTTATCAACTCTTGTTTTACACCTTGTCCTTACTCCGCCTCATCTTCAATAGGCAGGTGGAATTCCTACAAACTCATTCCTTAGCGTTGGCTCGTCTTCAATATGCAGGTAGACGCTATTATCCGATCCCAGCTCGTCTTCAATATGCAGGCGGGATTCCCAACCTATTACCGGTGTCGGTTCGTCTTCAATAGGCAGGTAGACACTACTCCAACTCCGGATCGTTATCAATAGACAGGTAAGAGTTACCCATCCTAATCCTGGTATCAGCTCGTCTTCAATAGGCAGGTAGGAGTTATCCACCGAATCTTGGCTCCGGCTCGTCTTCAAGAGGCAGGTAGGTGCTGCTCAACCTATTCCAAAGAGTCATCATTTCGTCTTCAATAGGCAGATAGATGCTTCATTCCTGGCTCCGGCTCGTCTTCAATAGTCAGGTAGAAGTCCTTTACCATTCCTTGGCTCTGACTGGTCTTCAATAGGCAGGTAGGAGTCATTTATCCCCAGCTTACTCTCTCTCTCTCTCTCTCTCTCTCTCTCTCGTGATCTTTTCTTCCACTAATAAATAGTTGCCTTTCACTTCCGCGTTGGTTTATACCACACCCAGAAGCCGTGACAGATTTGAAGATATAAATATATTTTCTCCTGGGGTCATATCAGGTGGATAGTAGGGTCGTCTCCGGGACGTAACATGATTGGCGCCCAGCGTGGGGATCGAAAAAGCCAAGAGGCTTTTCGTTGTTTTATTCAAAGTATCTCCATAATCACGATGGAAAGTGATGAAGAAAAGGATATGAGTCCTGAGAGACCAGCAAACCCAGGAGAACCTGACGAAGGCAATCATCAGCGGAGTAGTACCAGAATCAGGAAAAGAAAGGAAGCTAAAATGACGGAAGCAATAGAAAAGCGAGCAGTGAGTACCGAGACTGAAGCAGTACAGGAAGCGGAGGAAGCAGCCAGTCTTACCTTATTGATGCAAATGAAAGAGAATTTCAGCAGCTTAAAACAAGATTTCAGCAGTCTGGACGAAAAGCTTAAATACAAAATGAAAGCTTCAACAGCTAGAAACAAGATTCCAAGAAAAGAGACGAAGAAATGAAGGAAAATCTTAGTAGCTTAAAACAAGATTTCAGCAACCTGAAAGCAGATCTCGATCACAAGTTACAAGATCAGGAGCAGAAATTTGAGGAACTCAAAACCAATATCGAAGAGAAGGTGGATGAGTTTTGTCCAGAGCAACTGAAGAATCGAACTGAAAAGGGGTGGAAAGGAAGTTAGATGAACACGTTGAGAAAACTAATGAACAATTATTAACTACAGAAATTGATGTGGATAGATTTGAAGAAAAAATAACCGCAATAAACACTATTATAATAAGCGTAAAAGCTTCAATAGAAATCAATAAGAAAGAAGAGAAGTTACAGATAGAAAATTTAGAAACAAAAATTATGGAAAACATCAAAGAGAAAATAGAAGAAGTAAGAAAGAGTCGACTAGCGGAAAATGTTCAACTAATTACGCACCAGACAAGTGATCCAGCAGAAACATTCCAAAGACTTCTATCGCTCAGAAGATGAAGAAAGTATAGCGGAAATACCAAGAAAAATTAGACCTCTAAGCTTTGTGGAAAATTTGATGTAAGACCTGACTAAGAGAAACTCATCTCATGAGGTCAAAATAGAGAACTATAAATAAGTACCTGAATGGAAGGGTAATATTCAGGAAGTGAGTCCTACAAAATACTTAGAAGAGCTCAATCATTACTTCAAGACCATAGGAGCCCCGGAAGAGGATTATAGTTACGTTCTCGGGCAAGCTATGAAAGGAAGTGCTGAAGGTTGGTACCATCTGCTGATGGGGGTAGATTAACAGTTACCAAGTTTTCTGTTATAAATTCATTCGGAAGTATGCTGATAGAAAGAGCATACAGATGAGAAAGAAAAGAATCTGCCAAGATAAACCTCAACTGAACAACGTACTGAGTATGGAGCAAGAAACGTCAATTGTATCACAAAACTGACCAGGGTAGATCCATATATCACCGACGAAAAACTGTTTCAAAAAGCTGTAAATATTCTTCTGTATGATCTCCAGAAATTGTTAACCTGTACCAACATTAACCAAACCGAAGGATTGCTCGAGTTTCTATAAAGACAAGATAGTCTCACAAGAAGAAATAAGAAAGAATCTAAGCCAGACTAGGTAACTAGAACCTCTAATCAGCAAGCAGGATCAAAATAGACAGAGAACTGATAGTTAAAAGGATGGAAAAGGTGAATTTCAAAACAAGAATAAGGATTGGGATAATAAAAATATCTCACGCTCCAAATCAGAAGATAACAGACGATATTCCTGGAGAGATCGTGCTAACGAACAAGCAAACCTATGTCTAGGAGCAAGTTTGGGTTTACCATCACCAGTAGAAGGACAATACTCAAAGGTAATCAATGAAGGAACAAATAACAGAAATGACAGGATCGAGCACAGCGTGTTTACAGTTTTTGAATGTTCGAATGCTATAGGATCAGAAACCAGGCTACCCTTGATACAAGTAGAAATAAATGAGATACCAGCTGTGACGTTGTGTGATTCAGGAGCAACCTGTTTCATAATGTAGAAATCATTTTTCGAAAAATTCAAGGAAAAATATCCGGCTGCAAAATTAGATAAAATCGGAACTGAAAGAACCAGACTAAAATCCATTGATGGAAATGATATTAAAATAAAGAGTCAAATATGTGTTAATGTTCAATTAACTGAAGAAGAAAAAGAGAAAGTAAATATGTTAATAATAGAAAACAGTCCCTATGGTTACATCCTCGGATCCAATTTTCTTAGTTTATTTCTGAATATTAAAACTGACTACGACAAGAACCAAATGATATTGTGACCAATAAAGGAGGAAGGATTAATTGTAAACAACCGACAAGAGACACTAAAGTACAATTTACATCTGAGGGCCTCCACATTTTGATAGATAAAAGCGAATATGAAGATGCGCCAAGACGTCTTTTGGGAAGAGGACCACGTACCCCTAGATGAACCTAAGGACCAAAATTACTGTTATCAAATGAATGATAACATATTAGAAATCAGAAGTAAATTCCCTGAAGATCCGCAACAAGAAATAGAAGAAAACGACGCATGGATCAACCACTTTGTATCCATTATAAAGAAGGTTAATAGAGAAGAACAGACACTTTAGGGGAAGAAGAAATGCAAAATGAAAGAAAATACACCAGCACCCAATGTGCTGCGTGCATGGAGATAACTTTCAGTCCTAGATGTTAAGAGTCTGCGGCAGCAGTCAAACAACGGAAGAATACGGCGGCAGAGATGCAGCAGAGTTTTCATCTCCCCTCCCCGTCAGATCCCTGGAAGACTACACAGACCGCTTCAACTGATTTATTTTGGTGTTTATGTGTGTGTGAAGTGATTATATTAGTGAAATAATTATTCAGTTCAATTAGCAAAGATACGAGAAGAAAATATTATAAAGAATGCTTATACATATATTAGAAAAGAGATTTTTGAGAAAGAATATTTTTGAAAACTTACATACAGTTTCCTAAACATTTTCTTTCACAATTGTTTTGTATAAATTCTGATTAATATTTTTGTCACTGTGTCGCCCCTGAAGCTTTAAATTATGTAAGATCACTTTTGAAATAATTAAGATAACAATCAGATAAAATGTACATAAAGTCAGATAAGAATAGTATTTTTTCAGTTGAGCACTTTTATAGCATTAAATGGAGTATTGGTATTTCTTGTATATGTACTTATCACGGCACAAGATGGAGTATTGAAACTCTCATATATATTATACTAGAAAGCACAAAAGGGTGTTCAAAGAATTCTAAATCTAAAATATAAGTATGTACTGAAAATAGAATTTCGGTGCAGATCAGTGACTTCGAAATTATGACGTCACGAAACGAAACCTTCCGAAGCACCCAGGTAGAATGTATATAAGTCGGCCGCAGGGGGTTCTGAATCAGAACTTCTTGGGCTACGGCCCAGATTACATCAAGCTCTCTTGCTTGATGTTTGCGTCTTGGACATTGTCCACTAAAAAACCATTATTATCTTAACTTCTCTTGTATTCTTTATTGGTTCTAACCTTGTGGCTCTGTTTTATCAGCTCTTGTTTTACACTTTGTCCTTACTTCGGCTTGTCTTCAATAGGCAGTCGGAGTTCCTACAAACCCATTCCTTAGCATTGGCTCTTCTTCAATATGCAGGTAGACGCTATTATCCGACCCCAGTTCGTCTTCAATGGGCAGGCGGGGTTCCCAACCTATTATTACTGGTGTCGGCTCGTCTTCAATAGGCAGGTAGTCACTACTCCTACTCCGGCTCGTCTTCAATAGGCAGGTAGTCACTACTCCTACTCCGGCTCGTCTTCAATAGGCAGGTAGTCACTACTCCTACTCCGGCTCGTCTTCAATAGGCAGGTAGGAGTTATCCACCCAATCTCGGCTCCGGCTCGTCTACAATAGGCAGGTAGGAGTTATCCACCCAATCTCGGCTCCGGCTCGTCTACAATAGGCAGGTAGGAGCTGCTCAACATAACCGCAGCATCAGCTCGTCTTCAATAGGCAGGTAGCAGTCATTCTACCCCATCTAACTCTCTATCTTTTGTTCTCTTTTCTTCCACTAATAAATAATTGCCTTCCAGCTCCGCGTTGGTTTATCCCACACCCAGAAGCCTTGGCATATTTGAATGTATATTTTCTTTTGGGGTCATATCAGGTGGATAGTAGGGTCGTCTCCGGTACCGTATCAGCCGAAGCTCTCAACTGTGATCGCCAGTCTTTTATTCACAGAAACTCTCCAATTGCATCACGATGCTGGGTGGGCATCGTTCCAGACCCTCTCACTTTGGAAAAAAACTCTTCGCAGAGCCAGGAATCGAACCCGGGACCCCACGATCAGCAGTCAGCAACGGTAACCGCTAGACCTGGGTAAGATTACCCAGCCTTTAACCCCATTACCCTGGATAAGACCCTTGGATGATATAATGACATTATGGACTGGAGTCTCAAGACATTCGTAGAACAACTGAACCAATTCCGTGTTCTCCAGTTCACTTGGTCCATTTATAGAAAAAAAGTAACATTCCCTGACGTGGACATCACTTTAGAAAACAACACTCCCACTACTTCTGTTCACATAAAACCTACCAACCATATGTAGTATTTACACTACTCAACTTCCCATCCTTACCACACCAAGAAAGCGATTCCTTTCTCCCTTGCCCTCGGAGGATAACGCCTGAGTTCTATCACCTCTGCTTCTGATACTTACAATCAGCGCCTCCATGAGGCCCTAGTCAACCGAGGATACCCATCTAAACTTGTTACCAAATAGATTCGCCGTGCATCCTCACACACTGAAACCTTCAACCCACCGGCTCTAATCACCCAGTTCTATCCTAAACTAACCAAGGTCAAACAAATCCTACACTCTATTTTCCACATTCTCCAATCTGACCCAGACACAAGTTCAGTAGTTCCCACCAAACCTAGATCAGTTTTTTAACTTCCACCTAATCTTAGAAACATCTTTGTTGTGAGTGAGTCAGTCGAAATAAATAGAGTGTCATTTGCATACCGAATGTAAAATTTGTGTATTTAATTTTTTAATCTATAATTGAATTGAATTTATTTGTGAGAATATTTAAATATTATATAATGCTATTTTCTTCTATTCTTTCATTCTGTTCTGCCGGCAGTTTTCTCCTTCTCTTTCTCTTTACTTTTCTCTCTCTTTTAGGATTAAGGATCATTGAATTTATTAATTATGTATACTTAATATTTGTAATACTTGTAAGGCTTATTTGTAATGCTTTGTAAATCTGGTAATGGATTTCAGAATTTGCTTAAATGTATTTTTGTAGCTCTGAAGGTAGATGAGCGATGCTGAAGCAGAGTTGGACAGATCACGAGAAGGTATTGATCCCTGTGAAACAGTAAAAGCTAGAAATTTTCCATGCCTGTCTTTGTTTTTATTTTTGCAGAGGCAGGAGACCAAAGAAGAAGGGTAGATCCTGATGACGTAGCAGGCCGATGCATCACCTGAGTATGACGAGGTTGCGGGGTTAGAACCCTGTTCGTTTAAATTTAGGAGCCGTTGACTGGCTTAGATCAGTTTCCAGTTATCCGCGACACCTCGATAGAAGCAAATCGGAGAGGCTGAGATGTAGAGCCTACTTGAGGAGATAGGCCAAGCAGTCACTTAGCTGCGATCAGGGACTTTGAAATTTTTAGTCAGTATGAATATTTGAAGTGTAATTTAGTTAGAGTCCGATCATTGAAATTCGGCGATGTTTTCCGCAGCGAATAGTTGAGAATGCTGCGAGGAACTTGTACTTACGAGAAGTAAAGCTACAACGATCGTCCGAGAGCAATCCAACACTTCTGAAGAGAAGAAGGAAGAGCTGTAAGTTGTCTGAGTCTTGTTTCTCTTAAATTTTGGCGGGGACCGTTCATAAAGAAATGTTCAAGTCTCTATAGTTTCAAACGCTCGTTGCACATTGTTGATATTTACTGCAAATTCTTCCCCTGGGTAAACTAATATTGGGAAGTTAATCGTCTATATCGTAAAACTGCGATGTTATTATTATTTTTAATTTATTGTCAAGAATGTTGCCTGCCATGAAGAAAATTGAGCAGATGAGATTAACACATTAATGGAATCACGGATTGTCTAAGCTTATTCCCAGTGCTACATTCACAATATTCAGGGGTACTCGTAGACACCAGGATATTGGTAGCACTCCTTTAAAGTTCAACTGGGACTCGAAGCCTGGAGTGAACCGACTACAAAGTCAGTTCCTTTTTTTTTCTCTCTCTCTCTTAAATGTTAGACATCCGCCCATTGATGTGTGAATATCTTAAATCGCCTAAGAGAGATACACTTTGAGGGATTTTCAGTCATATCAGGTCCAGAAGTTAATGCCATTGCGTGGAAAGTTACGAGACCTTGCCAATTTAATCTTACGAATAAGAAAAATTGGGGTGGGAGAACTCGTTGTGTCGTCAAACTCACGCACCAGAGAATCTCCGAAGACAGATCTGTACATAATTATTTTTTTCTTGTTACAATATATTTATCCTGTTTACTAAGAATCGGATTATCTGATTGGTTTAAGCTATTCCCTGGTATATGCAAATTAAGGTGATACATATTTTTTCAAGATCATAACCATTAATAGAAAGGAAGGATTGTTGCACGCCGTTGGGTATTACGAATATTGCAAATAAACCTAATTCCGGGCAGGAATAATTAGTATAAACATATCTTTTTTCCTTGTTGCGCTCCGAGTTAATGATAAAGCAAATTCGAGGGCTTGGAGCAAGCATTGGGGAGTTGCTGGTCATTAGCAAATTTGAAGTTCTTCTCGAGTAAAAGGAAAATTTGGAAAAACACCCAGTAAAAACCCGAATAAACTTTGGTGCCCGATACAGAAACGTGCCCATTAATAGGCAGTAAAGATAAACGTTGGTGCCTGATAGAGAAACGTGCCCATAAATAGGCGACCAAGAGTAAACGTTGGCACCTGATACAGAAATACGCTGAATAATAGGCGGAAAGAATTAACTTTGGAGCCTACCAGGAAACTTGCAGAATTAATCAGTTAATAGCCAAAGGATTAAATTTGCGCCAGACACTCTTTAATCACAGTAACTAGCTCAGATTGCACGTCAAAAAACTACTCTGTTCAGTTTGTTTTTGAGGTCCGGAAAAATAATAAATATGTCACATACAGTGAACTTAAAGGAGCGTATACTACAGGCATTGGGACGAGATTCAGGAGAGGAAATGACGGAAGAGCAGCTATTAGAGGCAGTACGGACTGTCGCCGTTTCTATAAGTTGTATGTGTGATTAAGGTTATTTGTATTTATGTCTTGGCTATACTGCCA